>QVIE01002055.1:0-11187 GCA_013387415.1 Panellus pusillus
GTACCTGATTGCCTTCATTGTGCTGGTGATATTGATCCCATTCATAATGACATGCATAGCAGTCCATTGGCAGCACTGTGGAGGTAGATCAATGTGTATACTGAGTGCAATACAGGATAACAGTGAGCAAAGATAAAAGAGTCAGTAACACCTCATTCTGATGGCAATAATGGGTTTCAAGTGCATGGAAAGGATGATATAGATACAAGAATATGCAATGATTATAGCCCAGGGGATATATGGCTCAAGACCCATATAATTGCGCAAATTTCCTTTTTGAGCTGCATGGATGAGTGGTCCCAATTAGGAAAGAGTTCACTAAGCATGGTGCTTGAGGGGTACAGGCCTGGTTGAGAGGGTCAAGTACTATGTAACTACTGTCTAGTCAACACCTGAGACTGTCTGATTGCTGGACCTGTCCTGAAATAGCAAAAATAGTAAAAGAAGTGAAAAGACACTGGAATTTCGCATTTTTCGGTATAACCAAGCTGTTTTGTGTAAAACGGATTTTGACTTACAGATAGCCCTCATTGAGGGCTACCTTTTTCATTTTTGGTCACATGATCATGTGATTTGATGGTGCGGGCGCAGTAGTGGGAGCAGAAGCAGCAGAAGACACTAATTCCTAGTAATATTTCGCCTTTTTCGCACTAAACTAGGCTGTTTTATGTAAAATGGATTAGACATGCAGATAGCCCTCATCAAGGCTACAATTTCAATTTCGGTCATGTGATCGTGTGATTTGATGGGGGGGCAGTAGCAGGAACAGGGTGTTTGATCATCCCCGGTTTATCGCATTAAACTGTCCCTGGTTTATCGCGATAAACCTGGGCTGGGTTTAACGTGTTAAATGCAGGGATCTATTTTGGTCATGTGATCGTGTGATTTGATGGCGGGGGCGGGGGTAGGCAGCAGGATAAGGTGGGAAACCATCCCGGTTTATCGCGTTAAACTGTCCCTGGTTTATCGCGATAAATCTGGGTAGGTTTAACGCGTTAAACGTAGGGATCTATTTTGGTCATGTGATCGTGTGATTTGATGGCGGGGGCGGGGCAAGCAGCAGGATAAGGTGGGAACAGGGTATTGATCAGGTGGGAACCTGCCCTGGTTTATCGCGTTTAAACTGTCCTGGTTTATCGCGTTAAACCTGGGCTGGGTTTAACGCGTTAAACGCAGGGATCTAAATTATATAGAAATGGCTCATAAATAAGGGTTATCTCGTGGGACAGTATGTGCCGAGAGGCCGAAATTGATTTAAGAGTGGCCGTCAATGCCGGAGCACGCGCCCGTTTAACTCATAGGACCAAGGAAAAGGCTGTGAGATCTACCCCTGGTTTATCGCGTTAGGGCCCTGGGATAGATCCCTGGTTTATCGCGAAAAACCCACTGCACAAGGTGGCCATCAATGCTGGCGTACGTATTTTATTTTTCTACCCTTCCTCGGAACGGTTTCTGACCATTATTAGGGCCATATGAACCGCTTCAAGGAGATCTTGTACCATCCCGAGATGCACGACGCCAAGGAGGCTTTGTTTACGGTCCGCGACAAGGCGAACGCTTACAAGAAGCTCTTCCCCGACTTTAAGTTTGGCGACGCGGCGCTCATCGAAATTTACGAACGCCATCAACTACTACCAGACTCAGCGTAAGGCGCATCAGGACAAGGTCCAGGCGAAGAAAATCGAGGACGAACGCAAGAAGGCCGCCAAGAAGGAGTCCTCGGTCAAGAAGGACGCCCCGAAGCGCGCTCCTCGGAAGAAGGTTCGTCTCCCTTCGCCTCTGCATTTTTCTATTCTTAGACCGCCATCCCTCCCTCGGAACTTTCTAGGTGGTCAATACCCCCGCTATCGTTATCGACTCCGATGAAGATCAGGGTGCGTCTAACGACCCTACCATTTCTCAGCCGTCTGACAAGGTAGCTGCTATTTTCCAGACTATATTTACGTTACTCAACGTTTTTATCGTCTCCAGATGGACGTCGACGACACCGCGGAACCTTTCGATCCCAAAAATCCGGTGCCTCCCCATCTGCACTTCAAGAAGAACCCGGGCTCCATCGTTACGGATTCCGGGGCACCTTTTCCCGTTGTGAAACCGGTGCGTCCCCTTCTCGAATTCTTTCCTCGGAACTCAGTCTCTTCTTAGTCCAAGTTGTCTACGTCTACTCCGAAGCGCCCCGAGTCGGTACGCATTCGTTACGAGCAGAACCGCTTCCTCAACAAGCATTCTGTGGCTTACAAGAAAGTTCTTAAGGTTTTGGATAAGACCGAGCACCGTCTTAGCGATTTCCCTCCTCGCAAGCGCGCTCGCGGCGGCTCTTATTACGAGATGGCATCGGACGACGAAGGCCCCCGGGTATGGTAAATTTCCCGATCCTCGGAACCTCCCTCATCTCATTTTTCTTTCCTAGGGTTGGTCGATCCTGCGGACATCGAACGCACGGTGGCTTCTGCGAGGCTATGGTCAAAATTACCACGCCCTCGCCCGGTAACGCCCGCTACAAGAGGGATATCGAGGGTGAAATTAACCACTGCTCGATTCGTCTTCGCCACCATTTGGACCGTTATGCAGTCCTCAAACAGGAGCTAATCGACTTCGAGGCGTCGCTTGTCTCGGAGATGGTCGGCATTTCCGAGGAAGGTCTCCCCGATCCTCCTGCTTCCGTATGTTCCGAGTTATTTAGTTCTTCCCAGCAACGCCGACATTCCTTTTAGTCGCCCGAGCCTTGAGCTCAGTTCTGTCGTTACTGAAAATCACCCCAACTCTCGCTTGCTTCTTTACCATCCGTACGCTTAGCTTAGCACGGACATTACGTTCAACCGTAGTTTTTGTGAATGTTTTTCCCAGTAGTAGCGCCAATACATTTGTCTTGACCGCTCCATCGTTCCGAAAATCATTCCTCGGAAGAGTGATCGAACTCCTGTTTCGGTCTCACTCTCCTCCGTCTCTGCGTCTATCATCGTAGTGTGCTATCCTCATGCCGTTTGCCAACCAACACGAGTATATGGTAGCTTATATGCTCGAAGATAACCCGGTTCGTTTCCTCGGAACCCATATATGGTTACTTACTAGCCACAGCCACCTCCTACTTTGATCTGCGAACATTGTCGCTCCGCGGGCTTCTCGCGGTGCCACTTTGTTTCCTGGGGCCGCGGATGTCAACGTTGTGAATACCGCCTCTTCGACGACTGCCACTTTGCTCAATTGAACGAATGGGAACAGTTCCGCGGGTCGGCATTTTTCCGTCCGAGCGGTGCGTTTCTGTTTCGGCCGAGCTTTTTCTCAGCTGATTTCGTCGCCCCTTTAGCTGCGCCTATCGGCCGCTGCCCTATTCCTTATTCCGAGCTATACGCCCATGTGCCTGCAGTTTTCAGGTTCTATCGGCGTTGCTACTATAACCGTTTTCGCCGGGATTTCAAATTACAGCTTCAGCAATTATCCGCGTTCCAACTAATCGGTCTTCGAGAGTTCCCTGTGCACCTGATCAGCCCGCGTAACCATCCCAACTAGGCACGGAGATATCTGATGTCTCCCCGCCTAATTAGGGTGGTTTGAGGGTCTCCTCTATGCAGCCGTTAATTATGCTGTAGTACCTACAGGATATACTCCCTTTAACTATGTCTTCTACCCAGAAGGCCATCAGTGGGCCATCAACAGCCGATCAAGGCCGCTGTCACCGACGTATCTGCTGATCAACATCATGCGCCACATCACCGTCGCCACGCCATCAACTCTCCCATCACTCTGCTCGCTGCCGCCGCCGTCTTCGACGATAATGGGCTCAAAAATGAAGATAAAATCGCGAAAAAATTCAGGTGGGTCCGGGCCGATAATATCCGCATGTTTGCTGACTAAACTCACGCGCGCCATCGTTAACGACGGCAGTGCATGCCATAACGACTCCGCGCGCGGCTGTGCCGCACGAGACGTGCGCCAGGCAGCGCGTCTGCCCATTCTCCCCTTCATTGCGTGCCCATGGCGGTCACCGGTGGCAGCGGGGCACATGATCCGACCGAACCGCGCGCGCCGCGCGCGCCTGTGCCCGCCAGCGAGCCTCATCAACCTCTGCGCGCTGCTGGCAGTGCCGCGCTGCAGCGCAACACGAGCACTTGCATGTGTACACACATGCCTGCAGAGTAACTACAGAATACATACTCACACTACTGTATCTATGTACAAAAATACAAGCCGCTATACCTAAGAGCCCATGTCCCAGTGATAATCCTACACAACGCGGTCTATGTCAACGCCAAGAGACCGCCAGAGCACATCAAGAGGCCGGCGAGGCCGTGCCCGGATCATCGTGCGAGACTTGCACGATCCTATCGATCGCGTCCGCCAGACCCTCGACATCTTCATCATCCGTCCCATCGTCCTCGCTGTCTCTATCCTCTCCCGGAGGGCCCATCGCCACCGCGCGCGCAGGTCCTTCACGTACGGGCACCGCCCGTGGAACCACTCGTTCCCGCGACATGCTTTTCCCCGGTGCGAGGACGGCTGTACACCCCGGCTCCTTGCCCAGCTTCCTCAGCTGCTCCATGTGGCCCGCGTTGAAGCGCGCTTGCCGCATTCGCAGCACGCCCACCTGGCACGCAAGCCCGTGCTGCCCGTCCTCCTCCAGACGCCGCTCGTGGTAGAGGAGGAAGTTCTCCTCATCTACCATGTAGGTGACCAGGCGGCGGATCTCGACGTCGAGTCGCGTGATCTCCTCTTCCGCGCGGAGGATCTTGAAGTGTTGATCCATGGCAGCGCGTCCGGCCGGCGTTGCCCATTGCTGATCGCGGATGTCCTCTCGGCTCAGCCGCAGGAGGTCGAAGTCCGCGAGGAACGCGAAGTCGACGACCTCCTCCCAGGTCACGGTGTCTCGCTGCGGGGTCAGCGCCAGCGCTGCCTCATTGTACTTGAGGATCGCGTTCTTGAGCGCTTTTGAGCGCGCTTGCAGGGATTTCGCTATATGTCTGCGTAGTTTGTAGCCTACAGTGCCGTATCAATTAAATACGAAGTACACAGCGAAGAAATGAATGTATTACCTGTGCCCGCCATATTCACCTTGGTCAGCTCGAACAACCGCGAGATGATGAGCAGTTGTAGTTGATCGAGCGCCCGCCGGTAGCGCCGTTCGCTGACGAGCTTCGAAGCGGCGACCCAGTTGTCGTCACCCGGAAGCCATCGCTGGGTACCAAGGCGTAGCTCCAGGTCTTGCACGGCGGCTACCGTCTTGTCTCGCACTTCCAGCGCATGGCGGCGCTGCGTCTCCATGCGCCGCGTCTGTTGTATGGCGGCGTCGTAGTCCTCGCAGTGTTCCGCCGGAACCATGGGTAAGTCGGCGCCCATGAACGCTGAGAGCTTTTCCCTGCGACAAAGTCAGCACAGTGCGGTACGGACGGGAGACGACTTACTCGTGGTCACGCAGATTAACAAGTTTTTGGTAGTACTCCATCTGTAGTGTTTCTTCTAACGGCTCACGCGAGAGCGACTTCAGGCACTTCCTCTCGGCCTCCAGCCATGCGTCGAACTCTCGGCGGTCCGTAACGTTCAAGCTCTCCATAGACTCCTGCAGCGCGTGTAACGAAGCCTTGATCTCGAGAGCGCGGCGGTACTTGCTGCAAAGGAGACCCGCTACAAGAATGTCAGTACTGAGGCGATGCAAAGAAAGGCCGGCCCCACTCACTAATTCCTGCATATGCATCGAATGTGTCGGCGTGCTCCAGGTAGGCGGCAATCGCTTGTTGCCGATGGAACCTCGAGGCGTAGCGCGTCGCCGCTGCGAGGGCATTCGACTTGGCGAAATACGACTCGCAAGCTTCGAGGATTTCCAATCCCACGCCTTTAACATAGGTCGTGAGATTGTAAATCTGGCAGATACGGCCGTGCTTGAGGCCGTGAAAGCCGCCGACGAGGGATTTGTACTTGTTAGCGCGGGCGAGGTCGCCGAGCTTGGGGTGCGCGCGGACCATCTTCCCAAACTTACACCCAATGTCGTACCCGCCGGCGATCTCTCCCAGAACCTTGATGAGCCGGGAGACGACTGCGAAGCCATACTTTGCTCTGTGAGTTCGCCACAATCAGCACATTTGCAAAGCTGACAAAGGGAGTAAAAGAAAGCTTACAACTCGCCGCTCCTGACCATGTCACAGACCAGGAGTACAAACCCGTGCCGGCAAAGGGACAGGAAAATTCCCGTCTCTTCGTACAACCCCCACGCTCGCGCCGTAACATCCTCCTTCATATTCTGCCACCGTTCCTCGCACCCGTCTAAATCGTCGTCCCCCTCTGAGTCCTTCGCGAACCCTTTCATCAACCCATCCATTCCATCCTTAGCCCACGCGTCAACCTCCTGGCGCGACAGGTAATAGTCGCCCGGCGCTTGGCGATTATCCTCCCACTCCTTCGAGGCGCCCGGCGCGGAGGTGCCGTCGTCATTGATCGTCTCCCGCGTACGCCGTTCAAAACGCTTCAGAGAGTTGTTGCCGTCCATTGTGAACAGAAGCGGCAGGTCGAGCTTCGGCTCCCCTTCGAGCTTGTAGCAGCAGGCTGGACAGGCGTTCTTGAGCCTCCAGTCCGGTGAATTGCGCCCCAGAGCAGCGCGAACGCGCTTGCGAATGACCTCCCGGATTGACAGGTAGACGTCGAATGCAATCGTGAACTGACTGCAAAGATATGGGCGCGGGGGAGCTTCGTGAAGGTCGCAGAGTGTCCGAACGAAGGCTTGTATGCCGAGACGCGGGCATCGCAGGTGCATGGTGCGGAAGACTTCGAGAACGCGGGTGGTGATGGCGACAGAGGGTTCGAGAGGGGAGGAGGGGAGGAGACCTTGCCTAACACAAGCTGAAGCAATAAACAGATCCCCCTGGATCATCTGTAAGTCTTCGTAGCGGCAGTCTGGTAAAAAACGTTACAATCCGTTCGACAGCTCAACGTGAGTGTTGTACGTACCATACATATCCACCACGTATATTTTGCGCGTGCCTTCCACCACGGCGTCGTCTGGGGCCTTGTAGTCTGCGCGAAGCCCGCTATCTGCCATTGTGCAGCTCCAATCTTGATACGCGTCAGCCATTGCCTCAAGCTGGTGGGCGAACGCATTGACCTGCTTCTGTGTACGGTCCGATCGAGTACGGTGGTCTGGACGGCGGCCGAATAGTTTGCTAGAATGTATAGGGTTAGAATGCTATTGGCAGGCGAGGTGAAAAAGCTTACTTATGACTCGCTCGTAATTCCTCGAGCATGGAACGGTCTGCGTCCTCCGTTTCGCCCTCCATCTGCCCTTCACCGGCGTGGCTAATCTCCACCTGGGTCTCGCCACGTAGAACTTGGTCCTCGTATGCGTCGTCAGTGGGATAGGCGTCGGGAAGGTCACGAAGCGCCGCTTCCTGACGACGCTGCTCTTCTGTGAGCCCTAAAGTAAAACATGAGTGAGCGGTAGATAAAGCGGAAAAGTGCCGCCATGCTAACCCTTTCGACGCTCCACTTCCGCGCGCTCTTCTTCGATTTGACGCAGAGTGGCGGCAGTCTGAGAGAGACTGGTCGACACGTGTTGGGCGCGTCCCCGTACATTTCGTGTGACTCGAAACCGTTTTGAAGCGACAGTTGCGGTTTGAATATTACGCGCCCAGCGCTGAGACGAAGAACTGCTCATGGGCGCGCACCCAGAGCGAGTAAACAAACAGGCGTGTGACCGTGATACGGTCATGCTGTCAACTCAACACGTCTCCCACCACCGTCTCGTGCCGCCGTCTCGCGCCGCCTGCTGCCCCAACTCCCACTTCAGAGCAGGGGCCAGTAACGGGCAGAATACACGTGCCGCCGTCTCGCGCCGCCGTCTCGCGCCGTCGTCTTTCGTCACCGCTTCGCGTCGCCGTCTCACGCTGCTGCCTCGCGCCGCCTGCTACCCAACTTCCACTACAAACCAGGGCGGCTGGCCACTACGCGTAACCGAGCATAAAGGGCGGAGGACACGCTTCCCACAAGAATCAACACCTGGGGCTGTGGCAAAGCGTGCACTCAGCCCTGCATCCTCGGTGCGACCTGTGGTGCTGTTCAGAGACACGAAAGGTGAGCACTTTCCTTTGATCTTAGCTTGCTTGCCTCAATCCCAGTCCAATCTAGACCCTCATCGCCGGCACCCTGTAATCAGCGCGTGCTACATTCCTAGATACGCTTAGGTACGTGTCTTTTCTCTGTGTTTCGTTTACGCTGTACTAATTGCCTGCAGACTCAGACTTTTGCTTGTAGACTGTTATCTACTCCTCGTAACTTCCTACCTAACGTCTGTGCTTCGCACACTTATTTTGTTTAGTACCGAGCCTTTCTCGTGTCTCGTAACCAATTACAAGTAGTCTCGCTCACCAAGTAGTGTCAGTCAATCAAAATTCAGACTTTATCCTGGCCTTTGGGCCAGCAAGGCACCCTCTTGCCCCCGAGCGGCGATTACGATCGCGAACTGAAGCGAGGATTACGGTCGCGAACTGAAGCGACGATTGCAGTCGCGAACTGATTCCAGTCGCGAACTGATATTGCACATCTCGCCGCCGTCGACAGACCTCTCCTCGCGGCCTACAATTTATTGAGGGGTAAGTACACCGTCTTCGGCATCGTTTCAGAGTTTTTTTGAAAATGACCCATATTGATTTTATTTCTCTTTCCAGGGTGCAATTCCAAGGCCCGCAATTTTTTTACGAAGTCCCAGAGGCCCAACCAACTTCAGTTTTTTTTCTGGGATTTTTCTGTGCACTGTGGAGAGCTAGGGATTTAACGGTCATTTGATTTTGCAGTCGCGAACTGATGGAATGTGCTGGGTGGAAAGGCATGATCAAGTATTGCTTAGGGCCTTGACCTCGACTTTCGTCTGATTCACATACACCACCGCAACATGGGTCGAAAACCCCTCAACGCCGACATCAAAGCTGAGAATCGTCGCAATACACTAGCACGCTACGCACAAAAGTAAGGGCCGGTCCATTATATTCTTTTTCTATCGAGCACTCATTACATTACATACAGTAACGCGGAGCTCTTGAAAGATAAGGCACGCTTGCGAATGCAAAAGTAGGTTTCTGCTATATATTCTGACTCTCGCCTGTACTTCCTGACCGCCGCTGTCATCTCTAGACACCGGGAGAAAGTCAAGAACTCAGATGCAGCAACGATCAAGGCGTACCAGTCTCGTGTACGCAGTCACTCAGCAAGATATCGACAGGTGTACGTCAGGCCTGCATTCTACAGGCCTTCGAGAACCTTACGCGTCATCTGCAGGCATCAGGAGGACGTTCGGGCCAGTGATGCGGCGCGGCGGGTCAAGTACGTGCACTTCATCACTATGTGAATGTGCTTGACATACAGAGCTACTACAGGGCGACCAAACCATCTTCGCCAGCTCGCAAGGCACCCCAGCCGCATACTCCGCAAAGAAGGCTAGCAATCCGGGGAAGCCGAAGGACTTCACATTGGATTTGGCACTTGCCCGCGCCGGAAACCCGTTCCACGATTGGAACATGGCTGTTGTCTCCGGAACGCACCTGCGTCGACCATCCGCAATACCTGCAACCCCGAACCTGCGTCGACCATCCACAATACCCGCAACCCCGAGAAAACCTTACGTCGGAAGGACCGCCGCAGACTGTCAGCGTGACAGTGAGGAGCCGAGCGACGATGGGGCGGACGAGGACGAGGCCGGCGACGCGGATGACGAAGAGGACGAGGACGGCGAAGAGGAAGACGCGGGCCGAGCGCGGCTTCCAATGCCCTCCTTTGGTCTCGGGCGAATCTACCCTGACGACCCCTTCGCACGCTGCCCGCTCTGTCGTGCACAGGGCTGTGTGCCCTGCGCATGTCAATGCCCGCGGGCTACGGCTTGGATACAACATGCTGGAGGCCACTTCCCGGGTCGAGAGCCTCCATAGTCATTGTGCAGCATGGTGCGCGCCTGTATTTTGGTAATGAATCATTAATTCTGTGCATATGGGGGTACAACAAGGTTGAGTTGGGGTTAAAACGGGGTGCTGGAGTCGATTATAAAGGCGGTAAGGATTATAGAAGTTTAGATAGCACTAGGCCCTGCATCGGAAGTCTTCGAGTTGATAGTGTTTTCAGAAGTGGTAGAGTATTAGGCATCGATAAGATCTGATGTGCGCTAAGCTCATATCCCTCATGTTACAGTCCTCGGCGCCTGTGCAGACTGGCCCTAGCCAGGCTTCATCCCCCGCAAAGGATGGCAACGAGCCAATACGCGCTGTCCGACGCTTCCCCGTACCAACAGACCCGGAAGAACTTGGACGGATGCTGGCAGGGGCAAAACCGGTGCGTCACCCTACTTTCTCGTCAAGGGTCTGTTCTCAAGGCCAAGCAGAAGCGCAAGAAGGGCCCCGAGTCGGAACCGCAGGATACTCCTGTAGTCGAGATCTCATCTGAGTCCGAAGGCGAGCAGCCCAACATCTTCCAGATGGGCTCCGGGGCCGTAACGGCTGCTCCCTTTCAGTCAAAACCACTCTCGTTGCGCAAGACCCGGTCTCATTCGCCAAGCAAATTGGCGCGCGGTGCGCGCCTTCGGGATTCGAAGGAATCGGCGGCGCCACCAGGGCGCACTGCGATCGCCTCGACCACTGCTGCTACAGCAGGCAGCACCCGTCGTTCTCGCAGCCCTTCGCAGCTGATGTACGTGGTCACTGGCCACAACCGCATTTTCAACGACGTGTACGTATCTCAGCTTGCAGACCTCAACATCATCCTGACCTCGATTGACACAGGCGCGAAGCGATCAACAAGTTGCGTGAGGCTCCTGGTTCGGCTCAGCTCCTCTTCACGGACAATGAAGAGGAGATTGTTCAATTCATAGGTACATGGAAGGGACAGCTTGAGTAGTAGGGGTAGTAGTGTAATTTTATGTGCACACCCGCGGGGGACGGGCAAAAAATATATGTTGTTCAATCGTACATGTTTCGGAGTCACAAAAAAGCTGAGAACTGGCATTAAAATGGTGGATTGTGCATTGGAAGGTGCTCAGTGTTGCTGGCATAAGACTTTCGACTCTGGGTTCCAATAAGACGGAAAAAAAAGAGAGAAAAAAATGCTGCATGCAAAAAATGAACCGCAGACCAAAGGTTCTAAGTGCTTACAAGGGCACACCATACATGTGATGATAGGCAGGCATCGTAAGCCCCTAGACCATTTGGTCGGGGGTAACTACTG
>QVIE01003204.1:0-10702 GCA_013387415.1 Panellus pusillus
AGTGGAGGAGACAGCCTCGAGTGCTAGCTGGAGGACTCCAAAGATCTTGCCTCCTTCGCAGGCCGTCCCTAAAATTGTGGACAGAATAGTGCGTGTTCATCGTTCATCGTAACTTCTAGCTAACTTGGATTACTCTAAGACCGAGGACTTAGCGCCTGAAACTGTAGCTCAACTCACAGATCGGTTCATGTACAATTGCGCTATTCATTTTGGCCCCGGTGCAGCAGTCCTCCAAGTCATAACTCCCTTCGAATCTCGAAGGGTCCTAGTATCAAATATTCCCAAGTCCGCCGACGACAACGCGATTTCCATTGCTCTTGCACATCTCATGCCCTCTGCTGAGCTCCGGATCCACAGATCCCCCGTAACGGCGCTCGCCACAGCGAGTCTGGTCTTCGGAGATCCCGCTGCCGCAGCGCGGGCTGTGTCGGAAACAGCGAAGATCTTCATTGGCTCGAATCAACTCTCTGCCCAGCTGGATGTACGCCTCCCAGCGGAAGAAGGCCAAGGTGTGCTGCGTGGCAGGAAAGTCAAAGTGACGTGGTATGGCCGCAGAGCCTCCGCATTCGTCCACTATACCAGCGTATCGGCCGCCGAAGATAATTGTCGGCGCCTAGATGGCAAACTGTATCGGAAGCACGTCCTCAGCGCGTCGTTTCGTCGCCCACAGCAGGCCTCCGTCACGTTGAGTCGGACCCGCGGGCGGTACGGGCAGTACGGGTATCAGCCGCCGCAACCGCTCTCCACAGTTATGCTTCGTAATCTGCCCCTCGACACATCACCGACACACTTGCAGAAATTTTGCCAGGCCTCGAGCGTGGCTATGGATCCACCGCGATGCCCCGAGGATTCCCCCACCTATATGCTCCACACCCTGGAGCGTTTCGGAGAGGTGGATAGTTTTGACCCACTACCCATGACCATGGCATCATCCAAGATGGTCGCATTCGCTCAGTTTCATTCTGCTGCTGCTGCCGCCGCTGCGGAGGCGGAGTTGCGCGCCAAGCCCCCATCCTTTCTCGCCGGCACGCCGTTCTTCATCGAGCGCACGTTCTCGGTAAAATATAGCATTCCGCGTAATCTTTTTAACAAGGTCAAAGGCCCGCTTGATCTGCTAGGCGAGCTGCACCCGAACACGATTCGCTATTACATTGGCGAAAGTGCCAGTGCATCAGTCGTCCTCGTGCTCCACGGATCCGAGCCAAAGGTGTTGGGACGGGTTAAAGCAGAGGTGGATCGCATTGTGCAGGGAGAAGCCCTAGTGGTGGACGGGAAAAATTTCTGGGATGAGTTGTTCGAGGGCATTGAGGGTCAGAAGTTTTTGGACCTTCTCAATTCCAGCGACCATTTATTTGTACGAAGCGACTGTCGAACGCGCACCCTCCGTTTATTCGGTCCAGAGCGAGAACGTGTGCAGGCGAGAAAACGGACCCTCGAAAAAGTGGCCGAGGTTCAGGCGCGCCGACATGTATTCTCATTGCGGAGGGATTCAATCGGCGTGCTTCTTCGGGGCAAACTGTCCGAAATGCGCGACACCTTCGGAGATGAAGCTCTGTCTCTCGACATTGTTTCGCGTACACTGACTGTGATTGGAGACGAAGAAGTCCTCCGCCGTGCTCGTGAGGCGATTCTCGCATTCGAATCGAGTGGCACTCTCGATGATGTAGAGTCTATAACCAAGGCGGACAATACAGTGGCATGCCCTATATGCTTATGCGACCTTGACGATCCAGTGAAGCTGGAATGTGGCCACCCTTATTGCCGGGGTTGTCTTCAGCACTACCTTCGCTCTACTCCTCAAGATCCCGGTTTCTCTGTTCGCAAATGTATGGCTGAAGTTCAGAGCAGCCAGCCGAAATCTAAAGCTACTTGTGGAATTGGCATTGGCTACAGCATCATTCGTGCCCTCTTGACGTCTGCGGAAGAGGAGGCCCTTCTCCGTTCATCGTTCCTCGCATTTGTCAATGAGCACCCCTCGAGTTGCGCTACTGCCCCTCTCCCGACTGCGAAATGGTGTACCGTTCAGCGGGAAACACAGGGTCCAGCTCATTCCAATGCCCCTCCTGCTTGATTGATATCTGCCCTGTGTGTAACGTTGAGTATCACGAAGGAATTACCTGCACCGAGCACCAGGACAACTTGACAGGCGGTCTTGCGGCATTGGCAAAGTGGCGCGAACAAAATGGCGTAAAGCAGTGCCCAAATTGCCATGCAGATATTGAGAAGAATGGGGGCTGTAACCATATGACCTGCGTTCTTTGCAAGACACACATTTGTTGGATCTGCATGAAGACTTTTTCGAACGAAGATAGCGCAGGAGGGGTTTATCAGCATTTGCGGAACAAACATGGGGGATTCTATAATTGATGCAGTATGCTTGCCATTTCTTCTGAATATTGTTTGACGTGAACACATAACACATTTCTCGGTCAATGTATTCGCTCATGATCACATTCGGCGTGTCTGGCATGTGATCGCGATTCGCGACTCGGACAGTTCTAGATCTTCCCGCGAATTTGCCAGTGTGCTGAAACTCATTTGGATCGCGTACCGTACCGTGTCGTTTCAAGGAGGATCGACAACATTGGATGAAAACCGTGCGCATGTTGACACGTTGAACGTTGAGTCCTGTTGAATCCTGTTTCGGTCCTGGTTTCAGCGGCGGCCTGCAGCAGACTGCAGTGGCGCATCATTATCGTAATAATCTGACTCACGCAATGCCAATTAGCGGGCGTAAGTCGCATCGGCGGAGAGAGTTTAGCGCGAGAGAGCTGTTCCTAGCCAAGAGCCCGGGGCCGCGCAATCCGGCGGCGTGTAAGTACCTGGAAGTAATTAGTAGTAAGCCGGTGAATGCATCTAAGCTAGCGCCGCATTGACGGCCCTGCGAGCGCGCCGATTAGCTACGGTTCGCTGAAACTCGCGCTTGATCTCGAGGTCAGTGTATAATGCACCGGATCCTCAAACACTCATCTGGTCCACAAGTGCATACCCAATGTTTTCCAACGGCGATTTTTTGTAGCATACGCCAATGCCATACTCGGAAAGGCTTTCTGTCCGTGTGTGCCCAAGCTCCCTCGATAGGGTAAGTTCCGACGGCGTATGACACGCTTCTGCATACGGTACGTGTTATCAGGGACCTTCAAAGCGGGCCACTTATGCTCGAAAATAAGGCCGTACCGTAATATACGGTACAGTGCCGATCCCTAAAACCGTTTGCCGGGATTGGGAACAGGCAAAATGTAAGCCCTCCTGCAGATTTGCCGGGGTCAGGATCAGGCCTGTTGGGTGATCATCAGAGGTTCTACACTTTGATCATTGATGTTTTTCCACGCGATCTCAACACTTCTCAACACCTGACTTCCACACACACACCGAGGGATCTGATGAAAACAACCACCGTTAGTGCATCAAATATATGTGATATCTGGGCCGAAATCAAGCCGCTTGATATGACGGATATCTGGGAGTCTGATTGTTAATCACGTGACACGAAAATTTCCCGATATGGTAATTCCAAGATCACGTGCAGGGTCCTATATTGATCGTATCGGGCCGGTGTTTTTCAGCCGAGATATCACACCAATATAGACGACTAACAGCGGTCGTTTACTCCGGATCCGGCGGTGTGACACCTTCCCCACCGCTTATACGGGAGCCGCGGATGCAATACCCCGCATCGACTGGTATTGCTCATGTAAAGCGCTATCAATTCAATTGCGCCCCTTGTCTTTCCTTTCCCCCATGACACCCATTATCCCCAAACAGCCAGAGCCGCCGTCATCGAGACCTTCGGGCCTCTCACCGTGAAAGACGACCACCCTGTCACCCAACCGTCGCAACTCGCGCCTGGCGAGTGTCTTGTCAAAATCGACTACGCCGGTAAGGTTGAACGAGCAATGGTACATTGCTATTGTATGGCCCATGTCTGACTGCGACGCTTGAACCTAGGAGTCTGCCACTCTGACATCCATGTCAGTGAGGGGGTTGGGGTCCCATGGCGTTTCCCCGTGTCGGAGGGCATGAGGGCATCGGTCATGTTGTGGCTATCGCAGAACACACCGTCAACAGTCCTGTGAAAGTCGGAGACAGGGTGGGTATCAAGTGGATTGCTAAAGTGTGCCACAAGTACGTCCCGCCTTGGGAAATAACTTCCCAATCTCAATGGGTGGATATAGTTGCGAGTTCTGTCGCACGGGTAAAGAGTCGTGTAAGTCAGAACTATGTACTGCCCGCCACAGTTTGTTGAGTTCTGACTCGACCATTCCAGCCTGCGCTCTGTCTTTGACACATAGCAGTGGGTTTAGAGTTGACGGGTCATTTGCGGATTATGTTGTACGTATCTTTCGTCTCTGAAAAACACACAGTTCAAGACGACGATTTGCGAAGGTCTCCTACGTCGATTATGTTACTCCCATCCCAGAAGAACTCGATAGCGCGGCGGCAACCCCGCTTCTCTGCGCCGCGAGTTTTGCTTTCTTGTCGTGTACTAATCACTTCTGAACGGGGTCTCCGCAGGGATTAACAATTTACAAAGCTCTAAAACAGACCAATACACAGGTCGGTAACTGGGTTGCGATCACAGGTGCAGGAGGGGGACTCGGTCATTTGGGTATGTAAAGTTCTAGACGGAAAAGATTCATGCGTTAAACTGTCCAGGTGTTCAATATGCTGTGGCCATGGGGCTGCGCGTTGTCGCTATTGGTATCTATATGTTTGCTCTTCGATCCCAAGTTTTCGTTTGACCTGTAACAGATACGGGCGACGCCAAACGCGATCTCGTCATGAAACTTGGCGCTGAGAAGTGGATCGACTTTCGAACCAGCACAGACCTTACCAAAGACGTGAAAGATGCTACTGACGGCCTCGGAGTCCACGCTGCTGTGGTCGCTGCCAGTAACGTGCGTATTAACAATTTCCACACTGAAGCCTCCACTCCATCCTCGAATTAGCCGGAACCGTTCAACCAAGCACTGTACTATCTGCGCCCCACGGGAACGCTAGTCGCAGTTGGCTTGCCGTCCGGCGGCGCTGCGATGCAAGTTCCCATTGGGTTTGTTGTCACATTCGTTAGTCCCATTTCTCTTTCCCAAGCCTGCGATAGAGGTCATGTTTGTGCAGTCCCTCCGCATAGTTGGTTCTGCTATCGGGTGCGCATTTCACTCCGCTTCTTTCTTCTAGTGCCGTGCATGTTTGGACCCACGCCACAGGAGCCGACAAGACGTCGCCGAGGCGCTGGAGCTTGCGGCTCGAGGTAAAGTTAAATGTTACCACGAAGTCAGGGATTTCAAGGAAGTGAACCAGTAAGTCGAGAGACCGGTTTCGTCGGATGTCCAGACAGCTAGCTCATCATGCATAGGGCCATAGCCGACTTGAACGGGCAAAAAGTGGCAGGAAGACTTGTTCTGAAACTGTGACATGCATGATTGTATTTCGATATGTATGTAACAAAGCAAGTAGACAGCGACAAGAGATGAAGTAGCAAGAGGTTCCAATTTGTATCAGCGTAGCGAATTCACTAAGCAGGATGAATGAGAGACCGTCACGAGTGGAAAACTGGCTACTCACCGAGAAATACATTCAGCGACTTCTGTTCTCATGTAGAGGCATGTAGTCACGCTTGAACGCCTCAAGGTTATCCGAAACATCCGTCGCCGTTCCGGACTCGGACCATTCATGCCGCGACGACGGGTTGTAGTGAATCTTCGCCCGCGCGCAGACGGTGTCAGCGTCTAAGAAGATCTCAGCGGCGCAGGTAAGATGTGGAAGAAAGAACAACGTACAATAGAACCGGAGCAGGTATCGACACGGAACGCGTAGAGCCAGCGTAGACGTGGCATAGGGCGAATGATAACGTTTGCATAGTATCGGCGCTGTAGATAATCAATGAGTTGAACAAGAAACGATGATAAAAAAAGTTCACTTTAAGTTGTTATCGTCATACAAAACCTGTCAAGCACTCAGACGGGTCGCACCGTGTTCGAGTAGAGAAAAAACATACCGAATAATGGGCCGGACGGCTAGTTCCCAGGAGCCCGCCATGGCTTTCCGTTCATCAGAAGGCGGACAAGATTGCAGAGGCACACGCAAACGGACCTCTGGAGATAAAAATCGAATTCGGTCGGGTGCCCGATGTCGCGGTCGACGACGGTGCCGGCAGGGGCATTTCCACTCTTATCTGCGTCTTTCTCGTTCGGGAAAAACCTGCGGACATAGATGAGATACTCGCATCAACAAAAAGGGTTGGTTGCTTACCGGACATGGTGTCGTTTGCCCACAATGACGAGTGTGATCTTAGGAGCGATTTTGAGCTCTTGACAAGCACCTGTAGAAAGGAAAGGTCAGGTCGGGTGATGAAACACAAACCCTCATAATTGAGAGACCTTTGATCAAAGGCAACTCTGCGGAAACACGGTTCAGACTTGTGCGCGGTACGACGAGATATAAGTAGTACTAACCTTGGTCAAGAACTTGCTGGAACTGCCCCTCAGAGACCCCATCTAAGACACGATTCGTTCAACTACCGGCCAAGCCAGAAGTAAAAACATGACTGCGCACCGCGATAGAAGATGAGCCGCTTGGGCACCGGGTTGGGCACCTTCTCGACCGCCTTCCGGTAGCTCATGTACTTCTCCAGCAATTCCTATCCAGGTTTGACGTCAGTCCAGACCGGAACGGGAGAGAGCGCAGAAGAGTTCGCGAAAGGAAAACTCTTACCTTGACCATGGGCTGTAGATCCGTGATAAGTTTCCTGCCTCGAGGCCTGCACGCGCTGCGTCGCGATGTATTTTGCCGCATTCGAGTCGACGCTCGAGACCACGGCCGCAAACGACGGACGGCCTTTCGAACCCGCGCTATGACGTCAAAATCAGTCGTGGCCGCAAATGCGAAGGAAAGAAAGGAGTAAAGAAAAGAGATGAACGAACGGGGGATGCATGACATCTGCGCCCATCACAACGACGGGGTTATGCGGGTCCGACAGGACGCTGGACTGCGTCGGGTCTGTGATCACGTTGATCCCGCCCAGCTTGACGTTGATCCTAAAATCGCCATGTACATGAGCATCCGAATCAGAAAGAGGACAACAGAGGTAGTTGAGACGTACTTGAGCGCCACGTTGCCCAAAACTGAATCTTGGCCCGCGTACACTTGCGTGACTTCAAGCACTGGGTCGTGACCCCCCTCTGTCAACGGGTCGTCCTCGTCAACACCCTACCAGTGTCATTTTGAGAGAAAGAGACGAACGGTGACATCGCCCCAACTGATAGAAAACGTCAGCCCACGTAAAAAGGAAGGAGGACACAAAGGAGGACGTACTGCTTCACAATCGTGTACAGGTCATTCCCGCCCTCGGGCAAAAACCACAACAAACAACGTCGGCGCCACCTTCTTCTTCGCAAAACACTCCGCGCCGGCGCTTTGCAGGTCCTGATGACACCGTCAAGCGAACGCCAGCGAGGATGGTGAACTGGTACTCACATTCGGTATATTCCCCTGCCCATTGACCCTCTTCACGATAGGAATCGGGTCCACAACGGTAATCCCTGGCAACAGCGTGCCGTACGTCAGCGGACGGAAAGGAAGAACACATGAAGACGCACCCGTGCTCCTCATCCCCGCGACGAAGCTCGTCGACACTTCCGCCACCGTCTGGTCGTTGAACCGACCGGGGCTTCGAAAATGATGAGCACCCAGGCAGCGATTGTCATAGGCCGGAAGAGCCGCTTATCCGCCCTGTGTGCATTGCTCAGTTATACGCGCACCTTGGTGTACAGATAAATGAACAGAAGACACGCACATGTTCCACGAACCGCCGCTCGGTTCTACACACGCATTAGTGAGCAATCAACTGAGATAGCCAGTGGAGTATGCACGTACGACAGTAGTCCCCCTCGGATTCCCGCTTGCACCGTACTGCAGCCTCGGCGCTGGCAAGACGCGCGCCTGCGTCGACAACAGTTCCGTGGAAACATTCATCCCAAACTTGCGCACGTATTCGGATTGGCCGTACGCGAGGACCTGGTCAATGATTCGTCGTTAGTGGCGAATGGAAGCAAGGGAGAGAGTCTACACGATATGCACCTGGAGCCCCTTCTGTATGCTTTGCAACGATTAGCAGGGCGCATCGTCGCAAATTCGACGAGCTGCGTCTTAAGGTTTTCTGGTACCTCCTTGCGGACCAGCTGCCCGGGAGGCACGAAGCACAGCTCGAGTGGAATCAGCGCGCCCTGCCCGACCTACATCATCATCGCATCAGCCTCGGACTCGATAATGGAAAAAAGGAAAAGAAACGCACCTCGACGCAAAGCAAATTCGGGTGCCTCAGCGGCCTCCCGCTGGTGTCGCGAAAGTATTCCGCAACGCTCATCGTCCTTCCCCCGCGCATCGTGAAGATGCACTCGTTCGCACCGTCCTTGGTCACCTTGATCACCGTCCTGGGCGTGCCTCCCGGTGGCGCGTTCGGCGGGTCCGCCGCCGACTTAGTTTGCACCCTGAGCCCCGCGATGAAGCGCTGCAGCGCCAGGCGGTTTCTATCCGGCATCGCCTTGGTCAGCTTCCCCACGTCCGATCCCGGGAAGCCGAAGAAAGAGAGACAGAGCCCGATGAGCGGGCCAGACTGGTAGAGCAAGCCCGTGGAGATGTCGACATTGATGAGCATGCGTCCGATGGCGGGGCGGATGGACTGGAAGTAGCCGCGCCAGAGAACGAGGCCGGCGCCAATATTGCTGGTTCATCCGGCGTGAAGAAAGAGCGGCCCTTGGTCGGGAAGCGCTGCGAGGGCTCCATACGGATGACGACATTGAGGGCCTGTAAATGCCGTCAGGCGGGAAAGAGGATGAGGGGGAGGTTGTGGGAGAAACGACCTACCATGAGGGCCGTGCTCACGGCATTGTCCTGCGACTGCTTTCCCTCGACAAAGCGGTTGAGGATTCTACGTAGGATGGTCAGAGTGGTCGATGGAGGCTGAGATAGTCGCACTCTGTGTAATAGTCGCCGCATGCGTGAGGCGAACTTTGTAGATACGGGGAGGGCGGTCGGCTGCCGCACGAGCATTGGGGAGGCTCACGTCGAACTAGAGGATGATCAGCTTGGCAGTAAACTGGTTAAATGACTTACCTCGCGCGATTCGCCTCCGAGATCCAGCTTGGCAGGCGCGAAGAGGTTCTTGCGCCCATCGAAAACGGCTCGGTGTGTCAGCAAAGATGTTCGGCGCGACGTGATTCTGGAGCGCATCGATGATGCGCATGTTCATCGCGCTGGGCAAATTCTTGTCAGCGGAGATGACTGCAAGAGGTATCGGCTACAATTTGGATACGTTACAATAGTACTCGCCAACTGAAAGACTGTAAACAGCCTGGAACCGCTGGAAAATATGAGAGACGCACCATCATAGTGATGAATGGACCCTTCCGGGATCGTCGTCCCGAAAGAATTGACACGTATAGAGATCGGTCGACCTGCGGTCCCGTATCCAGGACGTTTCACGCCGACCGTGGAGATGTGCGCCGCTGGATTGAAAGAAATGAGTTGCCACAATGTAAGTATACTGCGATTCTCCCTACCAGGAGCCCGATGCGCAGGCTGGGGTTGTCCACCACGACCGCCGCGAGAAGCACGAGGAGGCATTGTTGTTATTGTCGATAGTTGTCGTTTGCGGGGTAGATGAGTGGCAGGGGAGAGAAAGGCGAGGCGGTGGGGGATTACGTAATGGACGCGTTCAGGGATGGCACGCGTGTGAGGCCTCTTGAGAGACAAATTCATGAAATCATGCAGCGAGGCGGCTCACAAGACGCGTTTAACGCTTCCATTCTGCTGCGGCGAGATTCATTGGAACTCTAGTACGTATGTTCTGTCATAAAGGCTGCTCGGCATCGATAACAGGAATAGGTGGATGGTCAGATACGGCATACTTACAGCCAAATGCTACGGCGCTTGGGGGTTATTTCGACAGAAAAGGCTGACAGCCACAGTGACCACAATCAATTCCCGCTACCTTTCGCTAAAGTTGTCTGTCGATTACGCAGTCGACGACTTCAGGAGGAAGAGGGAAAGTGGGTTACAGCCTTACAGGTACAGGTACGTGTAGTCAAAATCAATTCAAGTCGAGAATACGCACGTCCTCAACAGTCCGACGCGGAACGGCTCGGAGACTGCCGACACAAAATGATGATGATGATTGAGAGCAGCGACGATGAAGGCCCACCCCCACCGTGATCCCCGGCTCGTTCCGTTCCCGCACGAACACGCACGTACGCATGTATACAGTATACACGTGGGCAGAGCGCGGAAGCTCCTCGACAGCCTGCATGCCTCGAGCGCTCGTGCTCAGGTACAGTACTAGCGCGCGCAACGCGTCGCAGCCGGTACGTCGGCGGCAGAGTTGGAATGCATATGCGCGCTTCCGCTCCTGTCATCAGTCATCACGTACCCTCCGCACCCAGCGGTTGTCGCCTGGTAACATGGTAACCCTTATCGCCCCCGCGCATGCAGCCCAGGCAGCAGCGCCTCCACGTGCCCCTCAACGCGTGCGCTTGCGCATCGACCTCGCCCACGGCCTCGACAGACTCTGAATTGTCCCCGTCCCCGTCACTGGAGGGGAGGCAAAACTCGAGCACGCGGAGCCCCCGAAGGTGGGGCCGTCGAGGATCTGCACGGCGTGTTGGTGATGAGAGGTGAAGAGGTGGTCTGCGAGGAGGTGGTCTGC
>QVIE01003203.1:0-12159 GCA_013387415.1 Panellus pusillus
CTGCTGTCCATCGAGTGACATTACTTAGTGGAACATCTGGGTTTCCGAGACTACTAGGGACTCGTCGCTCCTGCCTCGAAGAGGGCTAATACCTGTCATATAAGAGAAAATGAACAATGCAGAGTCTTTTCTGTGTTGCTGTACTGTTATTCAATTTCTGATTGGCCAATCAATCGGCTTTGATGAGATATCAGACCAGTTGAAGATCTCAAATAAGTAGGTTAATGCACCACATTGCAAAATACTTACGTAACATAATGTACCAGTGACGAACCTACCCACCGTCCGAGCGAGCAAATCCAAATAGATGGAATTTTGGAAATGCGGCAAGGAGGAAGGGCGGGATCTGTGTTTGCGAGCTGGTCAAGAAGTGCTCGGCAGTCGTGACGCGGTGGACGGCAGCGACGGCGGGATTGGAAGCGTGGCGAGGCGGAGAGCAGCGACGGGGAAGAAAGCGAATAAAAGTGTTACGACGAAGGCGTAGGGATGTTGGCCGACCCGGCGCCGGGCACGGCCGTCGAAATGACGGGACCTGGACGGGCACGGTCCGTTGCGCGACGGCCGTCGTTTTGGGTTTTTGAATCACTCATTACACGTGCCGATCACATCCTAGAGTCTTCGTTTGTGTGTGTTCTGCATTGAAATGGTGTTGGCAAGAGCTAAAAAGACTAAATCAACACTTTGGAGCTTGTTTTTACCACCCGTCACCCGTCGACGGCCGTTTTTGACGGGAACGGCCGTCGAAATTCCAGTCCGAAGGCCGACGGAACGGGTCGGTGTACCCGGCGCCGGGTCCCGTTGAGACGGCGACTCCGACACACTAGCGTGAACTTAAAATAGATTTAGGATCTTCCGCGGAACGTTACTGCGAAGCAACTACCACTTAAAACCTTCAATCCACACACACACACAACAACCAAATGAACCTTGGTATGTCAGAAGTCTCAACAATTTGAGTTCGGGTCACCCTGCAGTATACAGGTAAGATTAATGTTTCCTCGGAAAGCACTCTTCGTTTCTTAGAAACGTATCAGATCAAACTTTGAACTAAAGAGTCCTCGGGTTGATAGATTTCGGTCACAAAGTACACGAGTGAACAATGTATTGGTTTTTTATATTTAGATTCCTCGGAAGTATGTTCCTCGGAAAGGTTTTTGAAGCGTCCAAGGGGCGAAACCTTGCGAACCTCAGTAGAAACACCCGGGGTTTAACCCAGCGTACTTCCTAGTAACAATTTACAACCCCGATGCAACACGGAGAGGAACTGTGCTACAGCGAACCGTTCACACAATTGACCCAAGTTGAACCAGAGCTCAGGTACCTTTGAAAGCTTATTTGAGGGTGGCCTCGATTGACTCACGCACACAACACGCCCACTTTGGTTATGCCAACAAATTCACTTTATATGTAACTAGCTAAGAAATGTTTGATAACAAATCTCCGCGGAACGTCACAGACCACACCGCAACCGTTTTACTAGCTTGGACCGAGGTCTGGGCAAGTGGGGGGTTCGATATGATACTGTTCCTCGCGTTTCTGGTGGGTTTATATACATTTTTACAAGAGTGATGAGTAAATATTCTACAGTAATAATTGAGTGGTGGTGTTTATTTCTCCGATGCCCCGCGCGTAAATATGCCTGTTTTTGGGTCGGACAGTCAGCCAGATTATCCCGAGGGACTGCCAAGAACCCTTCCGAGGGAGCTGCCGGACGCGCGTCCTGCTCTCTCTCTGCCTATTGGTTCGATCTTTCCGCTCTGTACCTTTCATTATACCTTTTCTGGCCTCAATTGTGGAGCCAGGGCGCGAGGGTTCGCTGCCGGGTACGCGTGTATGCGCGGCGCCAGAGTACTACTCCTTTTCTTTATGTTATCTTAATTGGTCATGCCGTAATGTCGCGCAAATCACGCCACCGTGAAAAACCGATATTCCCGACGAGTAATTCCGACCCCGAAGTGTTCCTCGGGCCTGAGTTCGATTCCGAGGAAAGCCATTCTTTCCTCTCTGTAAGTTGGGCGTTACCCAAAAATAGTATTCTTCATATATTCCAGTTCCTCGGAACCACTGTTCCTACTAGACGCGCTATTTATAGTTCCTCGGAAGTCTGCAATATGCATATTTCTCGAAACAATCATTTTCCTAGTAAGAAATCTTGAAAAATTCTTCCTCGGAATATGTTCGTGCAATGGTCTTTTGTTATGGGTATATCTCCTGGGTATGGTGCCTAGCATTTCGTTCCTCGGAACCCTTTCGAGTTGGTATACCGACTGCCATTTGGTAGAACAGCCAAGTATTTACCATACTACCGAATTCCCGCTCGTATATGCATCATTAACACTCGATCAGCAGCTCGGAGCTCGACTCTGACCCTAATTGTATATCACCAGATAGAGGCATTGGTGTGCGCACCAAAATTGCAAAAATGCAAGATTACACGCCTGTTTATTTAGCAGTCGTATCATCTCCCCTTCACTAAATCTCGACCGTCCCCGGTCGCGGACATGCGCGATCATAATCCATCGATTTAGCGTTCCTCGGAATGATAGCTTCGCGAGGAATTCTTTATTCTTCTTATTAATTCGACCCTCGGTGCACTTGTTGACATATTCTGTCAAAAGAGTTTATCAAGAACCCTTATTCGGACTTTCCGATTGTTCCGTGCAGATCATTCTCACGGTTGAAAAACCTTCGTTGGTCACGACTAGGTTGCGTCTTATTTCCGAGGGGCTATCCTGGCTTTCCTAGGATATAACCGCCTCTACTTTGAAAACTGAGAACTCGTAAATTCGAAAACTCAGCCCATAACCTCTCCCTCGGAGGCCTTTTGATTATAATCTGCTCAAAATAGCGACTTCGATTCTTCATCACACGAGGCCGCATTTTAAGGAGACTTCTTTTCCTCTTTTATTAATTCAATAGACTTGAAAGATTTCTCATGTCTATTGACCCTGAACCGTCCTATCGGATGTGTGATGCCTCGGTGCATCGGACGTTCGAGGGCTTCGGGACGAGAGTGAGGTCGAGGGAGAAGGGCGAGAGGAAGGGAGCGGCCAGCAAGGCGCTCACCACGGGTAGGTAGAGCTGCCGTTGAGGCGCTCATCCTGCTACGAGGAGGAGTGCTGCCGTGGAGGCGCACATACCGAGAGATGGGGGTGCAGCCAGGAGAGCGCACACCCCAAAGGAGGCCGAAGCCTTAGGAGGAGGGGATAGACGTCCCTCCAACGCCTGTAACCCTAGTATGCAAGGGATCCTGTAGCCCAGGACTGGGGTCTCATTCCGTGGGGCACAGAGACTGGTGGAGCAGTTGTACGGATGCTCAGCCATGCAGGGGACGTAAGGCGCGAGCCTTGGGGTTCGCGCTATTCACTTATGTCTTGTAGATCATTTGGGTGAACGGAGCGAGTAAGAGTAGTAATATTATGTAATAAGTCACATGGGGCATAAGTAGGCGCTTGGCCATGTAAGTAGTAGATACGCATATCACAGAGCCCCCCACATGGCAAGTGCCTGCTGAGATGCATAGGTAAAAAGAAAAGTAGAAAGCATCACGATGGCCCCCAATCGAGGTCAGCTGCTGCTGAAAAAAATTTGCAACATTTCTTGAAGCGCATGCTGGCCATTCGCTGGACTTGGGCCTGATCCTGTCAAGATGACCCGTCGCTGCACTCCGGCATCCCAAGTCTCCTTCTGATTGTCGGCCCTGCGGGTTGCATCTTCAAGTACGGGGACCTGGAAGCCCGCCTCTGCTGCACTGCTGCCGTGGCTGGCATGCTCCCCACCTGGTCCTCCGGATTATCCACCGGCTGGCCAGTCCATCGCACCTGGCTCTGCCTGGACTCAGCCCCGAGGGTGACATCCTCGGGTCCAGGGACCCGGAAGCCTGGGTCTGCCGCCCTGGCTGGGATGCTCCCCACCTGGTCCTCCGGATGCTCCACTAGTTGGCCTATCCGTCGCCCGACTCTGCCCGGCCTCCCGGTACCTGCTCCGATGCACCTGCTGGAGCACATCCCTGAATTCCCTCCAAGGTGCTCTCCGCAACTCCCTCTGGGATAGGCCCTAGCTGCGGCCATCTGTGATCCCAATGCTCTGCACCGGGCTCGGGTGTATAGTACCATATACCCCCCACAGCCCCCGCTTTTTCTTCGTGCAGTCCGGATCCAGAGGAAGGAGCGGACCTGTACGGGGAAAAATCACGAATGATCCCCGCCAGAGTATCCGAGTGCGGAAGAAAAATTCGTGGTGGGAAAAGTATTTGAGTTGCGGCTATTGACAGCGCAAACTCAGGGGACACGGGAGGAGCAGCGCAAGAACGTGCTGCTTGGGAAGTCCAGTCCATGACGGGATCAAACCTAGGGAGGCAGGGTGTACAATGGGTGGAAACTGCAGCAAAGTCCAGCGAGGTTGAAGCCCGGAGACGATCTGGTGCTGCCGCAGAAGGCGCTCGCAGAGTCGTCGGAGTCAGAGTCAGAACAGGCCCCAGCAACAGCGACAGTGGCGCCGAGGACACGACCTGGTGCAGCCGCAGAGGCGCACACAGATATGGAGTTGCCCGCAGTGGCTCGGGCCGGTTTTGCTAGTACTCGGTCGCCAACGAAGCTAGAGCGGCCTTCCGTTATGTTCGAGGCGTCGGACATGCAAGCGGTGGGTTTGTCCCCGAAGAATGGTGTGTTTCGGTCGCGCGATGCTGAGTGTCGCTCAGGGAGCATGCTCAAGGTGGAGGAATGATGCGGCTGGGCAAGAAGAATAAGGACGAGCTATCTGGGCCTGCCCAAGAATAAAGCTGGACCGTACGACAGACGCGCTTCCGTTTGGAGCATAGGAATCAAGTCCAGCTGCGCTGGAAGCGCGCTTAAGACAGACTATGATGAGCCGCACACTACAGTGCGCTCAGAGCCCCAAAGAATACATCAAACAGCCTCTCGAGGTGGAATGATGCTGAGCTGCACTTGGAAAGCGCGCTCGAAGCGTGTGCTCAAAGCCGGAAATGCTGGCATTCCGAGTGTACGAAGTCTCCAACAGGGTGCAACCCTCAAGTCGCTCGCATGAGGTTGGGAAGTATTGTATCAATGGACAAGAGGAACGGAATCGAGCTGCACTTCAAAGGGCGCTCAAGACTTAATGGAACGGAGGTGTGCTCAAGTCTAGAGGATGCTGAGCCGCACTAGGCTGGAGGTGCGCTCGAAGCGGGGGAATGAAGCAGCTCGGCGAGAAGAATGGAATCGAGCTGCCCGGTGATAAGCAGTGTATACGAACACTGGTGAAACCCGCTCAATTTTGCGATTTCACGAAGTGTTAACTGCCGGGATGAGTGAGGCAGGACAAGGGTACATGTCCGCCCCGGGACAGTGTATTGAACCGTTGAAGGTCGCAAGCCGGCAGTTAAACATGGAGTGCCGGGCTCTAGGAAACGGCTGACTACCGCGTACTATTGCACCTGAGGTGACCAAGGGGAACTACGAAAAGCCCTAAGTACTATGGCTGCAACTGGCGGCTGTTGAGAGAACAGTACACGACTCGCGAACCCTGAAGGACGAGTGCCGGCCGCTCTCAGAAAGCGACTGCCGGCACTTGAACCAACCTATTTACAGAAGGCTGCTATTCGGTGAAATGCGATATGACACCGGTAGTCAGTACGACTGTTAAAGAATACACGAAGTTGTAATAGAAAGAGCGATGGACATGCCGGCGGACAGATGAACATCTTCCGGGCGGTACGGAAGGACAAGATCACGAAGCCGAGGGAGTTAATCAAAGACTGATTGAGCTGCCGTCGCTTCGGGAAGATAGAAAAGCTATCTTTGCAAGTCAAATTGGACTGGCATTAGTAGTTAGTATCGAAGGAATATTGAAGAAGGCTAGGCGACCAGCGATGTCGACTCAGTCTTCCGGAATACGAAAGAACGGCGTGCGGAGCCGCCGGCGAGTTGGAAACCAGCCGCCGGGCCTTTCTGGAAAGACAGTCATGTGCGGTAACAACTGCGGATGACTGAGCGCCAAGCACGCCATTCTCACGAATTATTAGAAATCGCCAAGAAAGACGGAATACCGAAATCCTGATTGGCCGCCGGCACTTTCGCAACATTCGGACCTGCCGCCGGCTTTACTCGGATTAGGTGCACGGACCATATTTCCTTATTAAGATACCAAGTTCAAATTGTATAAAAGGCGTAGTTTTTATCATGTACAGTAGTAGAACCTACCAGAGTAAACCCTACCTAGTAGATCTTACCCGCCGTCTTCCGAAGCACCGGGAGCGGACAATTGAAATATTTGATTGAGAATACAACCGAAGTCAGAGTAAGAATAAGAATCAGAAAGTGAACCTCGAGTTCAACACGAGAACAAAAGTGAACTTGAACAGCCGCCGGCAGTCAGAACACCCCGCGAGTTGAAATTTGACCGCCGGGCATTTAACTTGCCGCCAGTTAGAAAAGTCGCTATCTTGTATTTTCTGATACATTCCGAATACACTTCCGTTTGAACGCTACTCTCGAATACTACATTTCCGTAGCCCACGCAGGTTGAAAAGAACCGCCGGGAACTACTCAAAGACCTTGAAAGCGCCGCCAGTTCCAGACTGCCGCCGCCTGATTATTGAAGTTGGAAAACTTGGAATATCATACGCGCTATTGTGATTTTGGAGGACGATACGCCTGTCCTACTACCCCGAACACACCCACGAAGCATTGATTGGAGTTGTGATATATTTTGAGATTGAGGGATTTTGTTAGCTTGAGCCTTGCTCGCTTTCAATTAGAAACTTAGTCTTCATTTGATTTCACGGCTGCACCTACGTGCACCGTTTCATCTGGAGCCCACCGCGAGGGGTGAGACAGAATCATATTTGCGCTTGAAAAACCCAAAGAAGTACGCTTCTTGAACAGCCGGCCAGTACTCTAGTACTACCCCGCCAACAAGAGAAAAACCCGTTCTGTTGAGCCTTAGCTCCGGAACCAAAACCAAGTAATTCTACCTCGGTTCATCGAACTAGACACGGCATCAGCCGGCTCTTCGAGAAACGCGCGTTCAGCTTGGGTCACACCTGGTCCAAGGAAAACCCGCAACTCTAATAAACGAGTTGAGGAAGAATCACAGTCCGCAGCCGATAAAGCTCGGGCAGAAGTAGCCGCCACTACTAAAAAGAGGCAACAAAGCTATAAAAGCAAACAGCCGCCGGCTGAACCAACTGCGTCGAGTGACTACGCTCCGCAACCTTTAGTGTCGAGTGAAACCGCTCCACTACCCCTTCTGTGTCGAGTGAATACGCTCCGCAGACCCTAGCGTCGAGTGACTACGCTCCGCTAAACCCGGCATCGAGTGAATACGCTCTGCCAACCGCGTCGAGTGACTACGCTCCGCGAGACCCACAAGTGTTGAGCCCGCCCGCTCCACAAACAAGCCCTCTACAAGAGGAAATAGATTCTGAGTCCCCGGACGTATCAGACCTTTCGAAACAACCTATAAAACCATTTATAAAACAAACCACCGTATCACAAGTCACAATGGCAAATGATACAAAGAGAATCCCTGAACCGTACGAGAAGCATGCGCCGACGTTTACTGGCGATGAACCCGAAAAACTTCTGCAGTTCCTAGACAATATGGAACGAATGATGGAAATAGCGGGGACAGTCGAAGCAGCTAAGAATGCCTTCGTAGCCAGATATGCCGAACGCGAGATTGCTGAACAGTGGAGGAAGTTTTCTTCCTACACGAAATCGTACAAAGCATTCCGGAAAGAAATAATTGACAACTACCCGGATGCTAAAGAAAATGACCAAGGGTCGGTCAGAAAGTTGAAATCCGTATTCCGCGCTCATGGCGCCGGCAGTATTGGTTTCGACGATTTTGAAGAACTGATAAAATTGTTACGGGCCCTGAAAGTGTTAGTCCCGAAGCTTATGGCTGCCGGACTCACCACAGATCGAGAAGTCGTACCCATGATTTTAAGCAGGTTGACAGAAGCCTTCAGAAATCAAGTGGTTATTAAAATCGATAACGCCCGGGACGCAAAGAAAGAAGCGGAGGCCGCTCGATTGCAACAAGCAAATCAGCCGCCGCCGGATGACGATGACGAAGAAGAAGGATATACCTTTGCGGAAGTAGAAGAGGAGGCTAGAAAAATATCAACCCGGTACAGCCGGCAGACTACCTTCTTAACCTATCCGCACGAGGAATCTAGTCGAGGGAAGGGCCGGTCGCTTACCCCTGAAAGGATGATGAAAGCCGAGGGTGGCGAACATACAGCCCGCGCCTTAGATGAGATAAAAGTGACACTAGTAAATATGCGAGATCGCTTGGATGTATCCGACAAGAGGCATAAAGAAGACATTGAACAGATTAAACAACTGTACAAAACGATTCCTGCTAGAACCGCCGGGCCATCTGATGCTCAAACCATGCCGCCGAGACAGGAAGTCAGATTCAGACAACCGCCGGGCCCTATGGATTTGTGTCATTATTGCCGAAAGAGCGGGCACTTCATTGGGGAGTGTCAGACGCGCCGGAAGCATCTTGACGAGGGCAAGATCAAGGTGGTCGGGCAGCGGGACTTCTTTATGGATGGCTCAGCCATACCTATGGGGGGAGCTAAGTCTCGGGGACAGATGGTAGAGGAATATGCGGCGAGAGCCACTACCACTGCCCAGTCGAACTATTTAAGTTCGTACTCCCAGATAGAAAGAGACATGGAAGAGATCAGTCCGGAGGAATGGGCTGTTATTGAAGCAGAATATGAAGGCGCACAGAATTCCTATGATCCTAGGGACGATGAAATTCGCACCCTGCAAGTCAACCAGCAGAATCTTGTCCGGCAGTTAATTCAACAACGGCAGATCCTGCAACGGGGTAGTCCAATCCCACCGCCCGCAAGTATACCCAGACCGCCTACACCGGCGCCGGCCGTCGATAAAAAGATGGTTTCGACCTGGTGGCAGCTATGAGGCAGCTACAGGCGAGCGAAAATGAAGGGCCGGGAGTTGAGACGCAATTTGCAGTGGGGACTAGATCCAATCCTTCTCGAACGGGGAACGGGTCGTCCAACGAGGGTTTCTGAATGGTCCGAGGATGGGAGCCGAAAACCCAACCTCGAGTACCAATGAGCTCCCTGAGGACCGAAGGAACAGGCAAAATCCACAGACCCAGCGAACGGGTCAAATAGAAGTGGTAATGGATAAAGGAGCGCCGGGAAGATTGAAAGCAGAAGCGGCGGCCAAGATGAAAAACCGTTCTAGGCGGTTGGCCGCAAAATTGAACGAAGAAAAAGAAGAAGCGCCCCAGCCTAAACCAACAGGCGGGCGCACAACTACAGAACTGCCCTACCGTTCTGTGCCACCGGTTCAGACCGCCGCCAGGATCATGGAACCCAAAGTACGGGATCCACCGGCGGCAAACAGGTCAACAACCGCCGGCGACCAGAAAGGGCAGAACTATAAGTTGAAAGCGCCGATAGATGATGGAGATTTGGACGAGGAATTAGACGGGATAGCCGACCTTATTAAAGCACTTGAGGTCGGCCTTTCGTGGCAAACCCTTATGAAGCTGAGTCCGAAACTCCAGAAGAAGATGAAAGGGTTATTAACCAAGGCCAGAGTGCCGGTGAAAGACGCTTTCGAACAAATCGGCTTTACAGAAGACGATTCAGATGAAGAAGAGACCCCGGAGGATAATCAACCGCCGGCAGAGGGACATGTCTCGCAAGAAGCAATCACTAGCGAACTCCCGTTCGATCAGCAACTAAAAACCGCTGAAGCCGCGAATGGTTTAGTTCCTAAAGGAGCCCTCATAGTCGGGGATCCAGTATTGCAATATCTAGACACTCTGTCCGAAGGAGAAAGTCCGAAACCAATTTTTCTGAATGCCATTCAAGTGAGGAAAGTAGCGGGCGAATCCGAGCCGTTGCGAGTACTATATCCTTTGATTAATGGAGTCGGAGAACAAGAATGTATTTGTGACGGCGGTTCTCAGATAGTCTCGATGGCGAAAACCACCGCTGTGGAACTAGGCCTAGGATGGGACCCTTCAATATGCATATACATGCAAAGCGCCAACGGACAGGTTGAAAAATCTGTTGGGTTATCGAAAGATGTACCCTTCCGTTTCGGAGAAGTGACCTTGTACTTACAAGTTCACATTATTAACGAACCGGCGTATAAAGTATTGTTGGGCCGGCCGTTCGAAGTACTGGCACGAAGCAGTGTGGAGAACGCTTCAGACGGTTCTCAAATTGTGACTCTTACCGATCCAAATACGAAGCTCAAGTACCAAGTGCCGACCTATCCGAGGGGTACTGTAAAGACCCTAAAGAAAGTACGGGGGACTTCAGCTGAGATCGAAGAGCCGGCAGTTCAACCGCCGGCGGTTGAAGAGTCAAAATTTCAGAACTCGATGAATTGATTCAAAGTCAAGGAGAGGTCGCAGTGCAGATAGAATTCGATGAAAAAGGAGAAGCCAGAATCGTTGCTATACAACACAGTGGGAAGGAAGGCTTCTCACCGTTAGAATTGAAAGAAGCCTACTTAGGGGCTGCGGTTCCCGAAGTAAAGGAGAAAGTCGCCTCGCAATTGTTACAAGATTATCTAACAATTAACCAAGGCGAAGGAAAGAAGGTCTTGGAAAAGGGAGCTATGTTGTTCGAGTGGTCCAAGGCCCGGCGGAACAGGAAGGCGCCGGAGGTCAACAAACTGAACCTCCGGGAGATTCTACATTCACGGGTCAAGGAAGTCGACACAAAGCGGGAGAAAGATGTAAATGTTGCAGCTATGCGGACTGGATGGAACCAGGGTTCGAAGAAAATCGAACTAGGTTACAGCCGCCGGCACATGAAATCGAGGTCCGTGAAGTGTTCGCCGGCAAGAAATATAAACCCGTGGCACAAAAAGTCCACCCCGTATTCCAAGATCAACCAGAAGAATTTAGAATTGAAAGGAAGATTATTGGGGATCCGTTAGCGGATATGAAACCGCTTGAAACTTACCCGCCGGATTTCGAACCGACGGGGCGGTATACCCAGGAACGAAAAGAAATGGTAGACGAGATGCATAACGACGACTTCTTACTACCCGAAGAAATGAAGTTGGTTCATCATCTTCTGATGGTACATGAGAAAGCTGTAGCGTGGAACGACCAGGAACGAGGGACCTTCAAAGAAGAGTTCTTCCCGGCCGTTAGAATGCCAGTACAGCCGGACCATAAGGTATGGGTTGAAAGAAATATACCCATACCGCCGGGACAATTGGAGGAAGTATGCAAAGTTCTGAGGGCGAGCATCGACGCGAACATTTATGAGCCGTCGAACAGCGCTTATAGAACAAAGTACTTCGGAGTGATTAAAAGCGACAAAAAGTCAATTCGGTTGGTTCACTCTCTTGAACCTTTGAACGCGGTTACAGTGGCACACTCAGGTGTACCGCCGGGAGCTGCAGACTTGGCCGAACATTTCGCGGGTAGAGCCTGTGGCTCCACTTTCGATTTGTACTCTGGGTACAACCAGCGGCTGTTGCATCCCGAATCCAGGGATTACACTACATTCCAAACACCTTTCGGAGCGCTCAGACTAGTGCGACTTCCACAGGGTTGGACCAATTCAGTTCCCATATTTCACGAAGATGTAACCTATATCCTCCGGGACGAAATACCACATGTAACACGGCCGTACATTGATGATGTTCCAGTTAGAGGCCCGCCCACTAGGTATGAACTGCCGGATGGAACCGAAGAACGAACCAAAGAAAACCCGGGAGTCAGACGCTTCATCGGGAGCACCTTGAAGATTGTCACCGAATATTACAACGATTGGAATATAGCGGGGCCACCGTAGCCGGAAAGAAGCTACAAATTGCTCGGGCGGTGTTTAAGGTGGTTGGGCACGTCTGCTCTTACGAAGGAATGAAACCAGATGACGATAGAGTCGGGGTTATACAAAGATGGGGTCCTTTGAAGGACGTACATGATGTTCGCGCCTTCTTAGGGACCGTCGGCGTGATGCGAATGTTCATCAAGGATTTTTCAGTAATGGCCCGGCCGATTCAGAAATTGACCAGATCTGGTCAAGAGTTCGAATGGGGCGAGGAACAGGAAAAATCTATGCAGGCGCTGAAAGACTCGCTACTAAATTGCGAGAGCCTCCGGCCCATTAGACACGACTGGCCCACGAAGTGG
>QVIE01003200.1:0-39985 GCA_013387415.1 Panellus pusillus
AGAAGTTAGACAGTCCCACGTATTGAATTCGTGTGTCAGACTCAGACGCAGTCATAATGGTAATGAGAGGGAACCAAACAAATCCTGCCTTTTCAAACTTCAGTATCATAAATGATAAATCTACTATAGTGGTGCAAGCACCCTTCCCCTACTCTGATTTTTATCAGCTCTGCAGGTGAAAATTGCTCCCACTGGGCACCCATTTCAGAACATTGAAATTCTGTTTGATTTGTGAAAGTCTGCATATTTAAGCAGTATCGGATTTCAGATGTGGATCACGGAGTTTATATGATCACATGGCAAACATCACACATGAATCTCAACGTAATCGTTATTAGGTCAAGATCATCAATTGATGGGACGACTTTGAGTGGGGATCAGACTTTCAGCCCCTCAGAACCCTACCTCTGTTACACAGAGTAGGGGATTGCTTTGAATTAATATTTCAATTTTCGGAAGGAAGGAGACACTCTCAAGGGCACTCATGAATACTTTCATGATTTTAGGCTTTGTGGTGGCAAGACTTAAAAGTTAAGTCCTCTGATTACGGGGGGGCTCTTGGACCTTTACCACCACAAAGGTAGGGTGCCACTGGTACACAGAGGCACCCGGGCGTCCCAGCGTAAAACCTGGGAGGCCTTCTCTCATCCCGAGACGCTCAGACGAGCACAACCCAAGTAAAACACGCACCCTAGCGTTGCCTCTACTATCGTCGTCGACGAGAGCAGATAGATGACATCTATCCGGCCTAGTGCCGATCTCCGGATCATTTCCCGAGTTACGTGGCGAGCAAGCACCATACGTGCTTCCTCGAGTACTCTCCTCGTCGTAGCTGTCCCCCAGCATCGAACGCGACCACCCATCTACACCACCCGCTCAACGCCACCACCCAGAAACTCCGGAGACACCGGCCGAGTCGAAACAAAAGTCTTTACACCGCCGAGGACAAAGATGTCAAATAGCACAAAGCCCATTCAAGACACGTCTTGAAGCACAGATAATGGTCTTTGTATAAGGAAACACTTATATAAGGCAAGCAGATGCTGCCACTCCCCATATTCAAACTGATTTACAACAACGACCAAGAAGCCCGCAAGGAGAAGCGGAAACGCCGCGACTCACAAGCATCACCATCCCGGAGACGTAAACGCCTCAATCTCGCCCCCCAGTCCCACCCTACCGACTTCCCTTCTACGGACGACGAACTCGAATCAGAGCCCTCTGACGCCGAGACGAACCCGAAAGAATCCGCAGATCGCACAACGGAGACACAGCGCGACACACACACGCCACCCCCTCCCCCCAAACAAACCGTCGCCGACCTCCATTTCCACAAGACTATGGACACATCCAACAGATGTGCGTAATCTGTATATAAAGGGAAAAGAAACCTGACGCAGCGTCTAGTCCAAGCCATCCAAGGAGTCACCCAGCTTCCCAACGGACAGCAATTCACGACGCCCCCGGACGGCGGCTTCCACTTCCCCGAGATGTTGGAGGCACCAACCAGGAACACCACTGACTTCAACCGCAACGCCTTCGAGGGACAGAGGGCCCGAAGGGGTGGATACGCATATACCGGGCGGCTTACACCCCGAATGCCAGGGAGACTGTCGAACGCCTTAAGTACGTCATCCCTCGGCTTGTCGATGCCCCGAAAGTCGTGATTAGCCCCCCCGACGCACGCGAGGAACTCTCGGAACGCCTCCCGCCCCCGTGGCATTTTCTCATCTCCTCCATCTCAGAGGAGTCGCTCAAAAAGCTGACGGACCAGGGAGTATGGTCGACGCCCTCCGTAACCTTCCTCATCTTCCCCTTCTCCATCCGCCTCCCACGATACATCATGACACTTCAGAACCTGATGGTTTTCGAGTCCGACTACGACGAGGGCCTAAAGTTCATCCGGGCCACTGTCCTCACCAAGCTCAAATCCATGAAGGAAGCTGTGGACTTCCTCGTCAAGAACTCCGCCGCCGAGGATGCTGAGACTGCGACGCAGTCCCTCGACACTCTCAAGGTCCGCCCCCTCGAAATTATCCTTCCGGGGGACGGAAGGACGTTGTATTCAACGTCTCCTTCACCCCCCGCCCACCCTTCCACTCACCAAGCTCATGGCTTGGATCCAGTGTGCCCGGCAACTCAAATACCCTACGGACCACTTTGGTACGGGTGTCGCACGAACCGGCGATGAGCAGTTCATGTGTATAGGCTGTAAGTCATACGATCACCCGACAGGCCTCTGCCCCCTCCCACGCGTACCTGGCTGGTTCGGCGAAGCGCCGAAGTCGAAGAGCGACGAAGATGCCACGATACTGATGGCTGACGACAAAGCCGACAGAGCGACATCGGGCCGAACCACAAGAAGGGCAGGGGAACCGGGGACGTGGTGCATATCACGGTGGACAGCGCGGGCAGAGAAACCGTCGTCGTTAGGATACTTTCATCAAATGTACAATCTTTTTAATACTGTCACCTCCTTCCCCTCGCTCACTGAAACACCCGCACGGGACTTGAACAAATCGGAATCTATTATGCACGAGTATAATCCTTGAATATTGTGCTTACATCTCTTGTAGTGTGTTACGTGCTGCCGTTAGGGATCGGTAGCAACTCCAGTCATAGATATGGGGTGTAACAATTTAAAACACACCGTCAACCGAGGCCCCAAATATACTGACCCCGCTCCGGCGGGGGACAGGAAAGGTCTCAGGCGGAATGACAGTGGGATGGCATAGGGAGTGCCGTGCCGAGAGGCTGAAGTCTGTTGGAGTCGCGCAAGCTGCACCTGCCAAGGTATTCCGGCAGCTGCGATCTTAGAACTCCTTCAGACAATCCCCCGACTGTGGCCTGGGACTGCCATGGGGGCCCACAAGAGTACGGTTATGCTCCTGGGTTTCACTTATTGACCACCAACTTTCTTTCACTCCCCCCCTTTCGTCTCCACAGGGAACAGGTCGAGACGCCACCAGGGCCGGAGGGAGGAGTGCTGGAGCCGCGAACACTTCTCCCAGTGATGGTCCTGGGCAGACACGCGGCATGCAACACATGCAGGCCAATAGAAGGCCGCCAGGCCCCGGAGTACAACATTCCGGGAGCGGCGCATATGCCGCGACGCAGAACGCGTCAGTTGGACCATCATATCCGACTCAACAGTCTAACAGACTTACCGCACATCCAGTGCCCACGCCTCCCATGGCGCAAATTGGCCAACCACCTGGCCCTAACGGCTTCGTCCCGCCAGCGCCGGCTGGGAATGGTGTGTCGCAAAGAGAAAGGAGAGTAATGCTAGCCCAGTCGTTAAAAGCGAGAAACAAGCCGAAAGGCTCCAAGTCGGTTAAACGCACTAAAGCACATATCAAAATTTCGACGCTCAACATGCGAGGGCGCTTCCACCAAGGAGAAGACAAATGGATGAGAATCAACCAACTGGTGAGAGACCGAAAAATAGGAATCCTAGCTCTCCAAGAAACACACCTTTCTCCGGATGACGTAGAAAATATCCATAGACTCTTCGGTAAACGCCTGCAAGTATTTGCGACAATAGATCCTGCGGCACCCCAATCGAAAGGTGTTGCGCTAGTCGTCAATAAAGAATTATCTAACATAGAAGGAATTAAAACTAAAAGCATCATACCGGGCAGAGCCCTTCACATGACAATCCCATGGCACGGAGAAGGAAAATTAAACATTCTCGCCATTTATGCCCCAAATGACCCAACGCTGAATGCGGCCTTCCTGGAGAACATAGAGCCTAAGATAAGGGGGCTACCGAAGCCAGACATCTGCCTCGGTGACTGGAACATGGTAGAAGATTCGATAGATAGAATTCCGCACCACAGGGATCCGAGCAATGTTTCGGACGCGATGAGGGAATTCAAGCGCAATTTCGACTTAATAGACGGATGGAGACGAACAAACCCAGATACCAAGGGTTACACCTTCCTCCAGTCCGCAACGGAATCCCAGTCGAGAATAGACAGAATTCTCGTAACGGGGGAAATCTACGAACACTCGTCAGACTGGTTGAGTGAAACGTCAGGAATCAACACAGACCATCAGCTGGTCTCGTTCCAGTACTCAGACCCAAAAATGCCTTTCGTCGGCAAAGGACGCTGGGTTCAAAAACTCATGCTTCTGAAAAACGAACCAGTTATGAACAAGATCGACACTCTGGGCAAAGAGTTTGCTGAGAGATGTGAAAATAGCAAAAGCGAAGAAAGACGCACACAAGATCACAACCCTCAACTTATCCTCAAAGCCATGAAAGATTCTTGGGTGACAGTCTTCCGCGACGAAGAGAAGAGACTAATCCCCATGATGGATAAGGAAATCCGAGATCTAAAAGATGAACTGACAGGTACGCTGAACGACCCACAGCTCGGCGAAGATGAAAAACTCACAGAGAGTGCGACTCTACAAGAGAAAATTGACGCAAAAGAGAGAACAAGATTCCAGAAAATTCGTGATAATACGACGGCAAGAAACCGCCTAGACGGGGAGTCGACAGCAACAAAGTACTGGACTTCCGTAAATAAGGCGAAGAAGCCCCGAGGAACGATGTACAGCCTGCAAAAGCCGGGTACAGACCCGCCCGAATACGAAACACGATCAGACCAAATGGCGGAAATTGCGAGAAATTATCACAATGACCTACAAAGCCAGGACATAGCTCCGGAGGAGGAACGAGACACAGCTGGAGAAGAGGTTTTTAAGCACTCAGTTAAACTATGTCAAGCGCATAAAGCGAAACTCTCACAGTACCTGACAGAGGAGCAAGTGAGGAAGGTCATTAGAAGCCTGCCGACTGGCAAAGCCCCCGGAAAGGACGGTCTGGTACACGAATTATGGAAAACCCTGAATACGAGACATGAAAAGTCGAAGGGAAAAGAGAACGAATCTCTGGACATAGTTAAATTACTCACTACCGTGTATAACGACATAGAGAGATATGGAGTTCACCCGGATACCGACTTCGCAGAAGGCTGGATGTGCCTATTCTTCAAGAAAAACGATAAGCGAAATGTGTCAAATTATAGACCAATCACCTTACTTAATACGGACTACAAAATATTCACGAAGGCTCTCGCGATCAAGCTAGCGGAGACTGTTCCTGAGGTTATTCATCGGGACCAAGCCGGGTTCATACCTGGTAGAAGCATATTTGATCAAGTGAAATTGGTAGAGGCGATCATCGACCATGCGGAATACACAGAGCAAGGCGGAGCAGTTGTCGCCCTTGACCAAGAGAAGGCCTATGACAAAATTATGCACGACTACCTATGGAAGGCGTTAGAGAAGGCGAACCTGCCTAATCACTTTATCAACATTATCAAATCCCTATATGAACACGCATATACTTCAGTATGTATTAACGGAGAAAAGAGCTCACGCTTCAAGGTCACAAGGGGGGTCCGACAAGGCGACCCCATTTCATGCCTATTATTCAACCTGGCTATAGAACCTCTAGCCCAAATGCTCCGAGCGTCAAGGCTCAAAGGGTTCAAATGCCCCGGCGGAAATGAGAGAATAATCGCGGCGCTATTCGCGGACGACACGACAGTATGCTTATCACAAAAAGACAATTTCGAAGACCTTATGAGTCTGCTAACAACGTGGTGCAAAGCCTCAGGCGCCAAATTCAACAAGGGTAAAACCCAGATCATACCTGTAGGCCCGAGAGAGTACCGTGCCAAAGTCATAAGGGACCGTCGGCTGAGCAACAGTCAACCGGCAATAGATGCACACGTACATATCGCCAAAGATAAAGAAGCCATTAGAATTCTCGGAAGCTGGCAAGGTAATGACACTGACCAAGCGGGTATATGGGCCCCCACCATCGAAAAGGTAAATAAAGCACTTGATGCCTGGGAGAGGGCAAACCCGACGATAAATGGCAGAGTAATAATTACCCAATTCGCCGTAGGCGGCATCACACAATACCTCGCGGCTGTCCAAGGAATGCCCAAGGACATCGAAGATTACCTAGATAAGAGAATCAAAAAATTCGTCTGGAACGGCAAGACTGTAGCACCTATAAACCACGACATCATGTACCTCCCGAGAAATGAGGGAGGGCGTGGTCTACTGTCTATTAAAGACAGAAACGAAGCAATAGAGCTTAAAAATCTCAAAGACCTCTTGACCCGGGAGGGGAAAGATAAAGCGAAATGGTGCTTACTGGCAAATAGCCGCCTCCGATCAGAAGTGCAAGGAGGCACCCTTGTGAATGTAGATGCCCGAGACAACCCGTTCACCCAAACATGGAAACCACTTCAGAAAAACCTGCCGCGTGCGATCAAAAGGATGCTCTCGACAGTCCGCAAAAATAAACTAACATTCGATGCCCTTGCGTTATCGAAAGAATTACAGGAAGAACTCCCGCTCTTCTTCCACATGGGCGCGGAGAAACTGAAGAATAACTCCGCTCGAGCATGCTGCCTGAGAGACACCCATAACGTACGAAAAGTGGGAGATGCGATGGCCATCATCGAACGGAATTACGATCGCCATTACCGACGCCGGAACTGTGCCTGTCAGTCATGCCGAGAGGATAGACTCCTAGGGTGTGACGCACCGTACAAATGCCAAGAGGAGGCAGTCAAAATGCTAGATTGCATCCAAGATAAATGGAATCCCCGCATCCAAGTAATCCAGACAAACCCCGCGATGTCAGCGGAAGAGAAAGCGAAGAACAGAAAGGCTCTCGAAGCTGATGAACCGGTCGCTTTTGACCCGTCAATCCACCTGGATAAGAGGACAGATGGATTCCGAATTTTCGGAGAAGAACCCTACCCAACCCCGGCCCACCAACTGGAGCCCTCCGAAGACGATGACCCACCAACAGAGGTGATAGTGTTCATCGGAAATGCACACAAGATCGATAGTGATGGCTGCTACAAATCATCTGGAAGCATTTGGATTGCAGAAGACGACGAAAAGAACACCAGTATACTGGTCCCGAGAGATTTATCCTCCAAAGAAGGGGGAACAGCCGCCGCGATCCTTCATGCCTTGCAAAATCTGCCGCTCTTAGCCACTCTGCACTTCAAAGTTAACAACAAAAGCTTAGTCAGATGCCTGACGACAGACCTCGAAAAGCTTGAAGACTCCGACTGGGCAGCCATAGAAGACCACTACATTCTAAGAGCAATCGTAGCCGCGCTTCGAGGGAAAGGAACACAATGCACCTTCCAATTTGTGAGCCTAGAGAAAAGCGCTGAAATGCAGGAAGCACAAACCTTGGCAATGCAAGACCTACACAGCGGACCAGACACAGAACTTAACCTTGACATCCCGCAAGCATACAAGTTAACCGGACTAAAGCTGAGCAAAGGTACCCAACGAAGCTTTCACCGAGCAATCAGAGCAAGGCGGAAAAGACCGGAGCGCGAGAAGACTGACCACATGCTGTCAAGAACGAGAGATGCCGCCTCGATACTATCAGGAAAAATCCCGACAGACGCAGAGATATGGATGTCACTTTATCATCCAGACATCACACGATCTACAAGAGACTTCCTGTGGAAATGCATGCACCAGGCATACAAAGTAGGGACTTACTGGCTAAATATCCCCACTTACGAGCACTACGCCACCTGCCAACACTGCCGAGTCGACGACACTCTCGATCACATCCTGGTCGAATGTGAAGCACCAGGAAGGGAACAAATGTGGAAACTAGCCCAAGAACTATGGGAGATGAAAGGTTATGCCTGGCCAGAGGTGAACCTAGGAAGCATCCTGGCGTGCGGCCTTGCAGAGGTCGAAGACGCGAATGGGAAAAGAGATAGAGGAGCAGACCGGCTATTCCGGATCCTAATTTCCGAGACAGCTCATCTGATCTGGAAAACCCGATGCAGACGGGTAATCGAAAACGGCAGCGACCCGGACCAATACCCAACAAAATACGAGATACATAATCGATGGTTGGTATACATTAACGAACGCCTTCGATCAGATTTTATCCTCACAGACAAGTTGAAATTTGGAAACAGAGCTCTCAATTTCAAAAAGGTGCTAAAAACATGGGCACGCGTCCTCGACGGCGACACAAATCTCCCGCCAGCAAAACTGAGGGAGTCTAGGTTTTTAGTGGGTATAGCTCCTCTCCGTCCTCCGGGACGGAACCGTTAGCTTGCTATCGGGAGGAATGCGAGTCCCACACTGCCATACACCGGCGTACATCAAGTATTTCCTAGGGTCTCATTTTTCTCACAGCCGGCTCACAACCGGGAGAAAAAGCGCGCAGCAAGGACGGATTTATCCGGTTGCTTGTTTGCTCATCGCTCCACAAAAAAAAAAAAAAAAAGGTTCTATTGATCATGAGCGCATTCAGTTTAATGAGGTTTTGTTCAAAAACCACGCCGTGTCCCTGCCGTTAGGAATATAACATGTTGCTAGAACAATGATATTCTTTGAACAATGATCTCATTCAGGGAACGGGTGTTGTACTCATGCTCAAGGGTGCCCGTACTCAGCTTCTGCTGCAATTTGCCGTTGCTTCTGGGGCTACGACCGTCGTCTGACCTGCGCGTAGGTGTACTTGTGAAGGTTTCGGCGAAGACATGGCAATGGAAGATTTGAGCAAGGTGGCAGATGTGATACTTAACTATAGATCTTTTCCGATTCTGCATCAACGAGCGATTTGAACGCTGGATAAGGGGTACGGGTGCTTGATGAAGCGGGATTGCCCGCTGCTGGATGGCGCAGATAGAGTCATCCCGGTGCACAGAAGGATTATTGCATTGGTCAATCGAACAGCCCAAGGCATGAGATGCATTCATGAATGCAATTCTTTTAACGACTGGGCTACGAGATGACGCACCATCGACCCGAGCGCTCTGGTTCTAGCGGACTGAAGAGTATTTTCGGAGATTTGAGTTATAAGTGGGACTAGGATGCGGTGGGAGATGGGAAGTGTCCCATTCTCAAGCGCAGATAAACACATAGATTTCGGTCCAGGATTCCCCGTCTTCGCGACGTTCAAGAGTTGCTTTTGACGAAAAGAAAAAACCTCAGGATGGAGAAGGCGATGTCCGATCTAGCCTAACCATGTCCATGCCGTTGCTCCTCTGACCCCGGATATGAGAGCTTTACCTGGCGTATCAGAGACAAGCCCAAAGCCCCGCCGCGCCGACAGAGTCTCCCTAGACAGACTGTCGAGATTCCGTAAAGTTACCGTAAACTGATGGAGGTTCAAAGCAAGATGAGTCATCATAATGCTGATTTGTTTGTGTTTGATTCCGCCAATTCAGAGATTCTTTTTTTTTCACCAAAAGATTCTGAATGTCCAAAAGGTGTCCCAGAAGTTCTGGTAGCTACTCGCCCATTTTTTCTCGAACCTCTTGCCCGATGATAGAAACTTTCTCGTGGTGGTATCGGTCGCGTCACAGATGTGACAGTGACTGACACGTCTCGTTTTCTCCACGTCTTCGGCGCAGCTTACCTTGTCCTCTCCTTTATAACCGATGGTCAGCCCCGCCTGCATTCTTTGGAGCGCCCGGCTAACTCATTTGTCAGTCCGACTCAGATGTTGCCGTCCCCAAAACCAACGGTACCCCGGTGAAGCCTCCGGGCACACAGATACGGTACGGACACCCGCTGTCGAAAGTACGGGGACTTACACTTTATACGACAACAGGCGGCGTGCAGGCGGTGCCGCATCCCGCCCGAACTCATCCCGCGCGGCCGGGGCTGGCGGGTCCTCGAACACCATGCTGAAGCTGTACACAGACGATTCACCCGGGCTCCGCGTGTGCGTTGTTAAAATACATCTTCCATTCTTACGCCAAACTCAAGCATTTCTTGTGCAGGGACCCGTTCATCGTCCTTGTGCTGTCCCTTGCCTTCATCGGCTCCATTTTCTTCCTCCATATCTCCGCCAAGATCATACGCTACTTCTCGAAATAAGCATGGTCTCGATCCAGCTCTGTGTGAGTGGCCGTACGAGTTTGGTGTGGACCGTGACGGGGATAGGATGGCATGGATGCAGCGTCTTGGGGGAGGTAGTCCGCCTCGCCTTGTATCAAAAGTATCCCCCTGGAATTTTTATTATTTCGAGTCTGCACCAAGACTATGCAACCCTGGATATTGGGGTGCTCGGCATCCTGCAAATCACGATTCACGACCGGGGGACTTGATCCTTCACTTCACTAGAGCTATATACGTTTATCTCTACTTCATGCCATGTTGTGGTACGGCCATTCGAATTCACTTCCATGCTCTCCCATGGAGCTCGTATATTTACACCCCGCGGCAAAAACACGGTGCTTACGTGTCGCTTTCCCGGCATACTCCCAAGCGAACCAACCCGAACCGCCCAGGTTCAGGCTGCCAGCTCTTCGCTCGTGTGCTACGGTTATTTCCGGCCTCTCAACTGCACCGTTTAAGCTCTCGATTCTCTCAGGTGCAGGGTCCCGGTGAGAGCTTGGACTCATATGTTCTATCAGATTATCTTTTGTGGGCGTCTGCTGCGTGCTTCCAGCGGATCGGGTGGCAGTGAGTATGAAAAAGTAATCGGGCAGTACTTACAGCGAGTAGATAAGCCGAGTATATATAAATATCGGAGGTAGTTGCTTGTGGTTCGAGGCGTACGATTTGCACGCGAAGACTGTTTTTCCCAGAGCAAGACAAGACATGAAAAAGGCGTCGACTTCGAGAAGGTCCCCACCTAGGCACCAACTTCTACAACAGAGAAGGCAGCAAAGGAGATTAGATGGCACGGTTAACTGCGGAATACATGAATGAACTTGAATACGTGCAACCTGTTCACAGAATCAAAACAGACTATTAGGTTCGACCAAAGACACCGGCGTCCACCTCGATCTGCAACGCTGCGAGCGCATGTAGGCCTCGCCCTACCCAGTGGCTCATAACGGTCTCGCTGTCAAACCACTGCAGGTTCTGTGCTTGTTCCTGTCGGTATTGATATGGGAAGGTGGCCACGGAGAGGCCAGCCAGCTGAGACGCCAACTCAGCCGCATCATCCGCATTCGGACCCTGCTCCTCAGGAGCGGATGGATCCAGCAAGAGTCCCCCGCGGCGAATCCAGTCGCAAACGTCTGGCTGTGGTTTCAACGCCTCGAGGATGCCGATGACGGCGAGGAGCGTCTCGTCGTAGCGGTTAGAAGACAGAACCCACGCAGGTACGGGCGAGGGGAGAGGCGCATCGGAAACATCCCGTGCCGGTATTTTCGTCAGTGTCATTTTTTTAGATTTCTCTTTAACGCCTTTCTTCGCCTGCTTTACGGCGGATGCGCAAAGGTCCGTCTTATTATTATGCACCGCAAGGTCGCGATTCCGCGTTTCCTGTACGTACTCGCGTACGCAGACGTGGTTGTGCGGGTGACGGTGGGCTTTGCGGGCCGAATCGTCCAGGAGGAGCGTCGTGCGTGCCGAGTGCATCGGGAAGGCTGTCCAGGGCGTCAGGAGGTCTTTGGTCGTTGGAGTTTTGTGGTCTGGGGAAGGAGGTGAGAAACTCGTGGAAATCGAGAATATGCAGGACGAAAAAAAGAGAAGATGAGTATGAGAATGAAATTGAGCGGGGATTTGCGGTCCCGTTGACGAAAACATTTCATTTCGGGCGGCGTTCAGCAGGCAATAGATATGAGGGAGTGAACGCTGCATGGATGCAATCGTGTGTGGATCCAAAGTAATCTTGATTCTTATGGCGCCGGCTGCAGTCGGTCCTCGTGATAAAAGGGAGAATTTCGCGCAGCCCAGAAAACCACTCGGCATTGAAAGAAGGCCCAGAATTTGATATGGTTTATTTGGAACTCATCCATAGTATTATACAATATCTGACTTTCGTAACAGATGCCGAAGAGGCCACTGGATGAATGAAAGAGAAGATTTGGACGTTGTGTACTTACTGTACTGCGCAGCGGAGAGCCCAAGAGTATCGCGGGCCCAGATAGCCAGGAATTTGTCTCGATCAGCAGCGGAAAAACAGTGTTCGACCATGTCTTTGACGCTGTGCGGCTGCGCGGAGCTCCAGACCATCGTATCGAGCCAAGCCATCGTGGAAGGGTGGAAGATGTATTCTTGGAAAGAAGACAAGAACGGGCGGGGGTGAACGCTTCTATGGCGCCTTTTTATTCCTGTTCCGGATCGAACACTCTTTGAGCGGACAAGGAGAGTTCCATTGAGATCGAGTATGAGGAGCTTGCGAGAGGACATGTGAACACAGCCACTCATCGATGTGTCATTTAATTGAGTCACTCGCAGCCGGGACCATCTTATGATCTTACGCGTCGCTCTGCAGCCCGGCCCTCAATTTATAAATGCGTATCCCGGCGACCTTCCTGCCCAAATGCTTCGGAAACTACGGGCGTTCCTGCCTGTGCGATTGAAATCAAGCGTCGAAGCGGCTCCAGAACCTGGCAAGTCTCTCCACGGAACAGTCGCATCCCACCGCTCTTACATCCTCATAAACGCGCCATATCCTCCTTCTTTGTTCCCTGCACGCTTCTCCACTCCCCATCAGCGGGCGCTCCAGCTCCAAGTAGTGCGTTGGGGCGGTATCGTCAATTTTGCCTGGACTGGGCCCGACGCGACGCCTTCTGCTTTGACAGCGTTCTCGCCGCTCGGCGGACGCATAGACCTCCCGGCGCTGTCCGACGCCAATGTGACTGAGATAGCCGAAACGCTCAAGGAGCATGCCACTGCTTCTCCTATCAACAGACTGGCGACGGACAAGAGAATACATATGTATGTATGCACGCATGGGGAGCGAGATTGCCGCTGCGGGGACACGGGGGTGCCGTTTTTCGTGCTCTGCAGGAAGAAGTCGAACGTCGCGGCGTTGCGAAAGAGGTCGTTCTCGGCGAAGTCGGTCATGTCGGCGGGCACCAATTCGCGGCAAATCTGCTGGTCTTCCCGCATGGAGAATGGTGCGCTAGTCTGCTTACCGCTGAATTTGTCTCACGTCGAACAGGCTGGGGCTGCTGACACCTGAAGACGTCCCGCGCGTTGTGGACGCTATTTTGTCCACAGAAGTGCGCCCTCTGAGTTCGGCTGATCCGCCCCTGGTGCCGCGATTCTGGCGGGGAAGAATGGGACTGGCCAAAGACGAACAACTGGCTCTGCATGCCGGTAGTTTTTTCTTTCTCACGGTTGCAGTTTGTACTCACGAATTATAGGACATGCATAGTTTGGATTACATCGCCTTGCTCAACCCCTCTGCCCGAACGTTCCACCCCTTAGAAGGGAACCCAGGCGCTGTGCCCTTACTCCCGTCCCACCCCTCAGCCATCATCGCGATTGCGTAAAGTAGACCCCCCGCTCCTGGGAAATACGGCGTCGGCACCCTGTTGGCATATATATTAGATGTCCAATGTGCCAAGATCCTGCGAAAAGCAAACTGGCCTGACACCGCCTACAGGCATCCCAGCGTCGTCGAATTGGAACAACGGATGAAGGAGCCATTCTATAGCCTTTTCCTGCTCCCCGATGCGCGCCGCGGACATCGCCAGCATGGGAAAATCCCACCTTGTTTTGCGGCATTAGAAAATTAACGGCGGACTGGCAGCAAGCACGGTTTACCCCCAGACGTTGGATATATTCCACGTCGTCCAGACTTTCTGAGTTGTCAGTCGTGAAGTCTCCAGGTCCAAGCCCGGCGTCGCAGGCAGCCAGCCATACAGTCCCGCGAGCGCCGGATGGTCGTTGATATACGTCGGATCCGTCCAAAAATCGTCCTCCACATCTTCAAACACCTTGTACGTCCCATTATTCACCGGCAAAGGCGCCAGCCCCTTCTTGACCGTCGTCCAAGCCTTGGGCACGGGCTCGCCCAGGCGCTGCATCCACGTTTCGGCCAACCCGAGCCCCAGCCGCCAGTAGGCGAGCTCAAACGCGGGGTTATACGTATTGTTGTAGATGTTGTCCTCTGCGACGATGTACATCGGCGGCCCGAGGTCGTAGAACCCCGTCGACGTGTTGAACCACGCAAAGGTCGCCATCCAGTCTGCGGTGTTGCGCACTACGGCTTCCCACTTTTGGAGCGTCGCGAGCGTGGGAAATGCGCGGTACTCGTAGTTGGCGAAGACGAGCGGGTGTGGTTGCTGCCAGATGAGGAGCTTGGGGCGGGTTCAGCCCTGCTTCGATGAGTCTTCGTTTGAAAGCGTGCACATACCTCGTTGATCTGCCCGGGCGCGGACCGACCTTGGCACCAAGTTTTTCAAGTGCCTGGTTCGACGAGCAAAAGAGACTCACCAGACGGATCGCTCATCTTACCCCATCGCGCGCCGGTCGACCATCCCTGCTGCACCTGCGCTCGCTCAATGGACGTGTCGAGGAACCGATGGTATACGCTGCTCGAACGCAGGAGGAGGTCCCAGTTGTTCCACAGCGCCCAATGCTGGCAGTGCCAGAAGTACATCTCGAGGTGGAATTTCCTGGCGTGTCAATATAAGTGCAAGGGGGGACAATTCACATGCGGACGTACCCGTACTATGCATGGAGGCCTTGGGTGTCAGTGAGCTTCCCTATCGAAATTTGTGAGCGCACCCAGCCGTCGTTGACAAGACCACTCTGACGATTTCGATTAGCACCTTTTTGCACGGTCTTCTCCAGCGAACTGACCTCCTGCGGCGGATAATCCCCGCCTCGTTCACCCTCATCAGATATCTCGATAAAATGATGCGTCGTTGGAGTTCGTCCGCTCTAGGGTCGGTGGAACCAGTAAAAACGTCGACGAACCCCGAAGTTGTCCAATACGCCTCCCAAGTCTCCGCCGAGGAACTGCTGATGTCTGCAGGAGAGAGCACAGACGCTGGCGGGGTCAGGCCCCACGCCGTGGACAAAGCGAAAACGCTGGAATTCTTCGTTGGGCGGATGGTATATCGATGCGTGGCGGGCGAGTCGCGCGTGATGGTAAATGCGTCTCCGCCGAGAGAAGTGATGAATGTTGAATTTACCAGCTCGTGTGCGATTTCGGCCCGGATGCTGCCCCTCGGGGTCGTATCGAGCGTCGTCGTGTGGATAGAGGAATTCTCCCAGAAGCCCACGAATGGGTCACTGAATTTGAGGCTTCCTGAAGGTATGTCAAGGTCTTTGGCAAAAATCCGAGTACTAGGTTTAACGCACCGTCATTCCAGGGAAAGTCTACGAAAACACCCAGCTGTCCGCTCTGCAACAGCGGCGATGAAATCGTGACACCGATATGATCCACCGTTTGCGCAGAGGCTGTCGTAACTCGAATCGGAACGCCCTCGAAAGCGAAGCTGCTGGTGAGGGTCCCCGTCCAGAGGTCCAGCTCCTGATGGACTGTCGTCAAGTCCGTTTCAGTAACGTTCAACACATCGCCACTTTCTGATCGAAAAACCAAGCCAACAGCGCCCAAATTCACCCTGTTCGGGTTCGAAATCATCCACTGCTGCATTGGCTCTGGCCCGTTGAACATGTATTCGACAAGACGCCCGTGGTTGTCCAAGCTGACGCCGGCGTAGTCGAGGGCATCCGCGAGCGACGTGCCAGCGGGGAAGGAGTCGTTCTTCCACCCCACGTCGACATGATCGCCACGGTTGGAACGTCTGCAGGCCCGTGATGTCCGCGCCGAAGGCAAAGTTGCCGTTGCCGACCTGCATAGGAGTCGTCGCGCTAGAGGCATTGCGGGTGGGGTTGTACCGCGCAACGAGCGCGCGGCGGTCGATCGAGCTTGCGCACGCGCGTAGCACGCACAGCGAGGTTATGAGGAGGGCGCGCATCTTTGGCGGTTTAACACCATTCCACGAAATTCTCCTATATGTATGGCCCCAGTCCAATGCCAATGCTGCGGGCCGGGGGGACTCGTGACCGCGATGACAAGGAACCGAACAGTCATGTGGACCGTTTGAGTTGAAACATTACGCCAAAAATATCAATTCTCATTACTTCATCTTTCATCTGCGGTTCAAAGCATGAAGTAACATGGGGACCACCTCGGGCGTCGCACATTCGCGTTGGATGTCCTTCAAAATACACTCGACTCGACCAGAGCGCGCCCGTTCCTCAGCCAGCTCGCGCTCCATTTTTTCCAAACGTCGGACCAATTCTAGTCGAGGGTATAGTCTTGAAAGAGAGGAAGGGCATGCGGACGTACGTGGACCTCTCATGTAGATAGTGACATCTTCCGGGGCCCATGCACGTAGTATTCGGAGCCGTTTCTCAATCACCTCTGCACGACTGACCGACACAGTTATCTTCCGACGCGTCTCCCAGTACTCTCGAGCGAGCTGCTGGCTCTTGAGCACTTTGGCCTCTTTTTCGGAACGAACGGGTTCGGGATTTGGCGTGGAGGAGCGGAACCGCAGGAGTAGAATCGTTTTCTTGAGCGTCGAACAGTGCTGTTTCAGAAGAGTCAAGAAACTGAAAAGTTGGACGAAGCCCGAAATGAGAAGAACCTTCAACCACAAGAGGTGTGGTGAGGTCATGAGAAGGCTCGGCCCCGAGTTCACCAGGCACCATTCTCTTTTGCATATGTGCGTTTTCTAGTGGTTACAGGTTGAAAAGTCGAACCGTGTGGCACGTGGAGATATCTCCTTACCGACGGGTCGTTCGGACCGAACGGACCGAATCTCCGCAATCGTCCTCCATGCCTGCGCGTTGCCTGGTCAGAGGCTCCATAAGTGTGTACCTCAGTACGCCTCTCTACAAGTGCTCCCGCTGAGGCCCCCCTGCGGCAGACGTCGATGAGTTCTTCTCAGTGAAAGACATCGTCCGGCCAGGCGAGACCGTCTCTTCTCATAATCTCGTCAAGCGCGCCGGTGGGAAAGGCGCGAATCAGGCCGTGGCTGTTGCGCGCGCTGGTTCCGTCGTCGATCTCGTCGGTGCTGTTGGCCAAGATGGCGTGTGGGTACGCGACGAGCTGCAGGGTGCCGGTGTAGGTGTGGAAGGCGTATCCGTTGCTGATGTTCGTGGGTGACCTCTTATACTTTGGTTCGACATTTGAGACCGAGGCGACGCAGGAGAATACCGGACGTGCAATCATTCAAGTGACGGAACTCGGGGAGAATAGCATCAGTTTGGCTATTTTCCCTTCTCCCTGGAATATGTACTGAAAGCGTGCTACTAGTCCTTTTCAAGGGGGCGAATTACGCTCCCCTCCCATCTCATACAATCGACCCAGAGACAACACACATCGTCCTGCAAAACGAGATCCCCATGGAATCGACCATTGCGTACCTCTCCCTTGCGGCAGAATCCTCCCTCAGGAAAATCTCAACGATATTCAACCCCTCTCCCATGCCCACGCCCGAACAGCTCAGGGCCTTTCCCTGGCAGCATCTCACTTGGCTCATCGTCAACAGCGGCGAAGCCCGCGATCTCTGCACCGCACTCGAGATAATGCCTCCAGAGTCGGACGAACTCTCAGCGACGTCGGCAGTAGATGCGGCGAAGTCCTTTCTCACGCGTCTATCCGAATCCGCGTACTTGCGCGCGACGAACATCGTGTGTACCCTTGGCGCCTCCGGGTCCTCGCCAAGTTCGCCACCGTAGGGAATCCGGGTCTGTAGTGCACCTCCCGGCGGCCGAGTTGCAGGGCAGCGCGCGGGACACGACGGGGGCCGGGGACTGTTTCACCGGATACTTGGTCGCAGGTTTAATGCGGCTGGAAGGCAAAGAGGCGACAGCTGAGTATGTCTCCGTGCTCCGACGGGCGACGCAGGTCGGTTCATGTTCACCAAAATACCATGCATCTGAGCTCAGCGTTCAATTTCGATTTTTTTGCCTTTCAGGCTGCGGGGATGTGTGTCGAGAGGCCGGGGGCGCTGGCGAGCATCCCATTCGGGTCCGATGTAGACGCCCGCTTGACTGGCACTTCAAGTCATATCTAATATCTCTGTACATTCATTCCTTCGCACATGTGTGTAAAATCAAGCAGGATCCCACAACAGATCATTCAGCGGGATGTCAAGCTCCCTCGCCAACTTGGACGCCGTCGAATACGAAATACCGCACTTGAACGTCGGCGCGTCCAATTTCCCGCCGTGGACGTTCGATGCAGCAGTCTAATGTCGCTCAGCTCAGCAATCTGGAAGCAGGCGCTCAGTTTGTGCTCGAAAAAACTTGCGAAACCGCGTACGTACAGTGTTATAGATCCCTACGCGCGCGCTCTCCATATCCGTGTGCTCTCCGGGAATAGTATATTCAGGAGCCGGCGGTCGACTGTCGACGTCGTTTTCCTCCAACAAGGCACCGAGAATCGCGATAAGCCTGTCCAGAGGGAAGGGTTGGGCCCAAGAACACGTTGAGGAGGCTACAAAAGCAATCAATTCAACATCGATTATCGAAATGCTGCGCCAAGGTGCCGCTCGCCTTGGCCGTCCCACCCTTCGCGGCGCCCTTGAACACCCTGCGCTTCCTCTTCTTCCGCTCGTCCTGCCCGCGCCCAAACATGTTCACATCTTTGTTCGCCGGGTTCGTCGACGCGAGGTACGCAGCGACGAGCAGGAACTTGGACATCCGCGGCAAATCCGAGGATATCTTGCCGTCAGGCTCGACTCCGCGCTCCGCCTCGTCCCCGTCCGCCGCGGCCGCCGCCGCTAAAGACTTTATCTCGCCCGGCGGCTTCGCGAGCAAGTTCGCCTCGGGGCGATTCACCAAGGCCCAGCTGGTGGCGTGGTCGAGTCGGGGGTAGAGGGCGTTCAGTGCGGTGGCGAAGGTGGGTTTGAATATCCCGATGAGGCGCATGCGGTCGGACTCAGACGGGAGTCGAAGGCCTGTGTCGTCGTGGTCCTCGTTTTCGTCCATGTCGACGTCGATGTCCTCTTTCAGGTGATTTCTGGTAATACTATTGCGATGAAAGTCTAAGATGGGCTGGACGAATCCGGGCCACCGGGCAGCGGCAATGTATTGCAGCTCATTGGGATCTTGGACATACAGCAGACAGCTGTCCAGCAAGACGGAGAGGAATTTAGCGTAAAACGGTCGTAGGGCGGGGTGGTACGGATTTGATTCGTCCGGTTGTTGCGAGGATGTGTGGTCAAATGCAGACAATAGTCGACGTTCCAGGGCTAAAGGATGATTTGAAAACTGCAACGGCGAAAGTTGCAGGCTTAGAACGGACCTTGCTTGTTCGGCGGCGAGACGTCGACATAATAAGGATCCGGTGATCCTCCAAAAGTGGGTCGAATGTCTTCCCATGGAACGTCGGAGACAAAGACCACGCTCAGTTGTAGTTCAGTCTTCGAAATAGATCAGTTGCGCGATAGAGAAAGCACATAAGTGCGGACCAGTTCAGCCAAGCGAGTTAGTGGCACGATAAGATCAGACATCTCCTCTTGCAGACGCTCTGCGCGTTCCACCACAATGACAATCTGCAAGTCTTCGTCTACCAGGTCTTCATCAGTCTGCTTAGCTTTGCCCTTGTTCGAACGATTCTGATCAACGGCTTTGAGGCCATGGAAGAAGCCATCGAGGCTGCCATTCCAGCGCTCCTCACCCCAGTTGGCGCAGCCGTCGGCCCACTTGACCGTCCATCCTGCGAGCTGGTTGATAACCGAGTCATAGAGAATTCTCGGCGTGAAGCAGGTCACGGCGTTGACTTGAGCGTGTTTGACGCGACAAGACGCGTTATGGGAGTGCGCGAGCGTCGAGAGAACCGAGTCGATGACATGGGCAGTTGTTCGCGGTGAAATTGGATCGTTGACGTATACAAATGGTGGGGCGCGCGCGGAGAAGAGGGCGGAGATGTCGGCGGCAAGCTGCTCGTAGCCTGCAGACATGGAAGATGGAAGAGCCTGAGCAGAAGTTGTTTGCCCATGTTCCATACCCCTTGATCTTTTCTGCCATGTCCTTTCGTGCTACAGAGGATCACTTCGTTCGGACTGTACTTAGTCTGGATCCGAGTACGGATGCAGAAGTTGTCCGTTGCATGGCATCAGATTTGCAGATTCGTTACTGCGAATCGCAGAGACATTATCACACTCTGTTGGGAATTTGGGATTTCGGCCGTGTTCTGACTCGCCGCCCTCGAGAACATTCTAGTAATTTCTTTTTCACTGACTGATATTTTTCATGGACTTTTGTAGAATATTCTAGATACACTGAGCTGTAGTATATAAACCCGCAGAATCTACAGCGTAGGGCATCTGTTTGCCCTAACGCATACATCCCTCATCCGATTGCGATTGCAAACATCTTCCTATTTCTTCGCCTATTCTCAACACAAACAGATCTCGGTTACAGCCACCGATAACCCGGCTACTCGCACATCACCGATCACTCGGCTACGTGCTGATCCCTCTCCTCCCCGCATCACATTATCCTCGCCTCTCTCTCCAACATGTCTTCCGGCACCAGCTTCCGTGTCCAGACTGAGCGTCTCACCGGTGTCGAGAACTACTCCATTTGGGCTGTCCAGATGAGTGACGTTCTCAACGACCTAGGCCTTGATCAGTATATTGCTGATGGCGCCCAAGGCACCGCTGATGAATGGAAACGGGGTGATCGCCGCGCACTCACCCAGATCCGACTCCGCGTTGCGTCACACATCGTCGTCGACATCCGCAGCTCCAAAACGGCCCTCGAGGCTTGGACCACTCTCCGAGAGAACTACCAGAGTGAAGGTGGCATTGGTATCATTCTCGCCATCCGCCAGTTGTTCTCGTCCCGCGCCAAGGACGATGATGACATGCAGGTCCATCTTCGGAACATGAAGAATCACGCCGAGGAACTCCGCACTTTCGGCCATCCCCTCGACCCCACTGTTTTCTCCCTCGCCCTCCTTACCTCCATGCCTGATGGCTGGGATTCCTGGGTCTCGGCAATAGCACTTGACACCGAGCAACTCAAGAAGCCGAACAAGATCCACGCAGCGATCTTGATGGAACACCGTCGCCGCAACCCGCCAACCAGCTCCGATGCCATCGGCGATCCTTCGGCAGCTCTCGTTGCCCGCGGCAAACCGAAGCGCACCATTCCGGCTGCTTCATCGAAGCAACCTACCGGTGATATCCGCTGCTTCAACTGTGGTGGTACTGGTCATCTTGCGCGTGACTGTCCTTCACCACGCAAAGGTTCAGTTGCTGGGATCGCGTACGAACCGCAATCAGATTCAGATTCGGACGCCGATCACGACCTGGATTACGAGGACTACGAGGATCCCGACTTCCTTTTCTAAATGCCTCTCGCATTCACCCCCACTACCCTACACCCATATTAATCATCATTTTCCCTTTCGGCACCCTTCTTTATCACCATTTCGCTTCATCGCCAACTTTCGCATATCCCGACATCCCCATCATACTCCGACAACTTCCTCGTCCCCAAGATTCATGCGCGCAACGGTTACGAGCATGGGAGTCCCTGTAACTACGAGGTGTGATGCCACCTGCGTAGGGGACGTGCGAGCCGGCCGCGCAGGAGATGTCCTGGCCGCCAGATGGCTGCACAGCTGTGTGCATCTCATCAACTCGGGAGCATACGCGTGGCTGCTTCAGGGGGAGTCCGGAATTGCCTCGGGTGGCTCATCAAGGGGGAGTGTTGGGAATTTGGGATTTCGGCCGTGTTCTGACTCGCCGCCCTCGAGAACATTCTAGTAATTTCTTTTTCACTGACTGATATTTTTCATGGACTTTTGTAGAATATTCTAGATACACTGAGCTGTAGTATATAAACCCGCAGAATCTACAGCGTAGGGCATCTGTTTGCCCTAACGCATACATCCTCATCCGATTGCGATTGCAAACATCTTCCTATTTCTTCGCCTATTCTCAACACACTTGCACCATATCTCGCATATGCTCAACGCATTCGATTCGTGTGGCGCGTCGAGTGGAATCATAGAGCTTGCGATATGGTTTCATGATTGCGTTTTATGACCCTGTGCGAGGCGGCCCATGGAACGAGAGGGAGAGTATTCGCGTATGGGAACAGTTTGTCGACTCGACACGGTCGGAGACCTTGGTGGGGGCGCCGTTCTTACATCCCTTGTTCCGTTCACATGCTATTTCTCAGACGGGGTTGAAAGCGTCTGTATCAGCCCTCATTGAGGCTACAATCTCCCACCGGATTCCGGAGGTCCTTCCAGATCATCTCGACGTGTCGCAAGTAGCTATTTTCCTGGATCTCGACATGGCTATCTTGGCCGCATGTTCTGCGGACTACAAGAAATATGCGCAAGAAATTCGAGAAGAATACTCACATTTCTCAGCAGAGGCGTATCGTGCCGGACGGATTACTGTAGTAATTCGACCGGGTGTTCACGTAACGCGTAACGGCGGCTGATGAACTGAACACTTGGTCCTCCGTAACGGTAACGCACCGAGCTTGAACAGTTATCAGAGATATCCCACGCTATTCTGGGCCTAAAAAAGGCCAAAAATGAAAATTCTCCTGAAATCTGCTCAAAACGGCCTAGATTTAGCGATCGGCACCTAAGGCGGTCACATTTCCGAACAATCGGGTACCCGTAACAGCTCGGCAATCAAAATGAACACTTGGGCCGATGAACAGTTGGCGTAACGCGTAACACCCCTGAACAGTTGGTCGAATTACTACAGTAAGGTTCTCGAACAGTTCCTGGTGCATGAGCGCATATTTTTGGGTCCTGGGACGGAGGTCATGGAACAACAAGCGAGAGAGAATATACAGGAAGAAGTTCGTCGGCTCCGAGTCGTTTCGTAGGAGAGTCTAGGATGCAGAAGAGCGTAGGCCTCGGTTCGATTTCCAAACATGTAAGTAATATGACCCAATTTGAATGACACATTAGCAGTCATGATGTCATCATCGCCTTCAGTAGCCTCGGCCCCATAGTTTACGACGCACCTTTGTTGTTGCTTTGTTGTTCGACCTCCATGGCTCACCAAAAGTCTCGGTGCCTGCCAGAGAGACACTCGGAAACAAACTTGAGCACTCAGTTTCTCGATCTTATGTGTCATGGCATGTTTTAGAGTCATCGTCTCGTCTTTCAACAATTGGTGTTGGCCACTACTTAGTTGATGTTCTTCAAGTCAGGTGCGGCGGCTGCCGCCATGCTCGTGGTCACGAACATCATGCGAGGAAATAGGGGACGCTCTAGTCTCTCGTACTAGACAGACGCTAGTTACGCTACAAACAAATTACTTATCTCGTACCTCTTAGGTTTGTACTCAGGGGCATGCCGCGAGATGCCGCGGCATGAATAGGGCGTTTCGCCCTAGCCGATATTCGACCGGTCCCTCAAGACGATTGCCACTTGTAAATGTAAGTACTGTTCTTGTTCAGGATCAAAGTACGTACTGTCGCGTTCGAACACGTGCCCGCATCAAGTGATTGCTCGGCGAATTGTCGGACAAACAGCTCCTGGTATATACCCCCTCCATTGCAATTTCGCCGCTCACTCTTTCATGCCTCCCTCAGATTTCGCGCATGCCAACGTGACCGACATCGTCGAGCAGCTGACTACCGACGAAGCCATTCAGCTTATCGCCGGTGTCGGCTTTTGGAAGACACACGCCGTAGACAGACTAGGTGTCCCTGCCGTCAAGGTCAGCGACGGCCCCAATGGTATCCGCGGAAACCACTTTGTCATGGGCACTCCCGCAAAGTGTCTGCCCTCCGCGACTGCGATGGGCTCGACCTGGGACTCTCAGCTTATCCACGAAGTCGGTCTAAAGCTGCTCGCAGCTGAAGCCAAGCTCCGCTCCGCGTCCGTTATCCTTGCTCCGACTTGTAATATTCAGCGGGTGATTATATGCACCACAGCTACACGTAAACGAACTAACAGCCGCTTAGAACCCTCTCGGCGGACGAGTAAGGATCGAACTACTTATCTCCCTTAGCCACTAACCTCATTTGTGCAGAGCTTTGAAAGCTTCTCGGAGGACCCTTACCTTTCAGGCATGATCGCTGCAGCGTACGTCAACGGAGTTCAGGACGGAGGCATAGGAACCGCGATCAAACATTTCGTGTATGTTTTTCTGTTTCCCGCATTCTCCGACTCCATCCCACGCGAGAACAGTGCGAACGACAAGGAAAATGATCGCATGGCATACGACAGTATTGTCAGCGAGCGCGCACTGAGAGAAGTGTACATGATGCCCTTCATGCTCGCGCAGAAACTCGCCAAACCCTGGTCGTTCATGACCGCGTGCGTTAAACACTGTCGGCAATACTCACATTTCTAATCGTGTGATCAGATACAACCGCGTCAATGGTACGCACGTCTCCGAGAATCCAGCCATCATTCAGAAGGTCCTCCGCAACGAATGGAATTTCGAGGGTTTGGTATGTGCCCCGTCTCCACTCGTCAAATTTTCTCTAATCACTCCTGTGCACAGGTCATGAGTGACTGGTGATCTGCATTCGATCCACCTTTGCTCGATATCCGCTCATTTTCACCTTTCTTTTGCAGGTTCGGCGTGTACAGTGTGGACTTAAGCATTAAAGCCGGCCTCGATCTTGAAATGCCCGGCGTCAACAAGTGGCGCTCGCTCGACCTCGTGAATCGTTCCATCCAATCACGCAAGCTGACCGTCCGAGACATCAAAAAACGAGCGAAGAAGGTGCTCGAATTGGTGCAGAAGTGTGCAGCCGGTGCGCCCGAGGTTCATCGTATTTTCCGTCCACAAAAATACGTAACATATTGATTGGCAGGTAGGTTCTCGACGGTGATGGCATCGAACGCACGCTGGAGTCCGAAACAGACGCTGCCTTCATGCGGCACGTCGCTGCGCAGTCCATTGTCCTCCTCAAGAATGACGGCGGCCTCCTCCCACTCCAACCCACCAAGCTCAAGAAGATCGCCATAGTGGGCGGGAACGCCAAGGCCGTTATACTGAGCGGGGGCGGCTCCGCCGCGCTCAAGCCCTCATACTTTGTCTCGCCGTATCAGGGCATTGTGAATGCTCTCCAGGCGGCGAATCCCGGAGTCGAAATCTCATATTCAGAAGGCGCGCGCGGGTATCTCACCTCGCCTTTGCTCGACTACGAGTTGCTCACAGAGGATGGGCGCCGGGGGTGGCTCGGTTCCTGGTATGCTCATCAGGACAACGAGAGTATGACGCCGGTGGAGGAGGCGCTCAAGACCGATTATTTCGACGAGACGAGGATTTTTATCAGTAACTCTGCGCCGGAAGGCTTGACGAAGCGCTGGACTCTCAAATTACGTGGGCGCCTTCCTGCGAAAGAGAAAGATACGCCGTTTGAGTTTGGGTTAATATCTGCCGGGCGCGCAAAGGTTCGTTCGTTTTTGTTTCCTCCGATTTTTGGAACTTGGGCTGATGAAGGGATGCTTTTGAACACTTGTCAGTTGTACGTCGACGGCGAGCTGTTGATTGACAACTGGACCCGCCAGCGGCGTGGGGATGCCTTCTTCGGGTGCGGTTCGCAAGAGGAGCATGGCGTGGTCACGCTCAAGGCGGGGGTGAGCCATCATATAGAGGTGGTGTTCGTCAATGTGCGCGCGCCGGCGATGGCGACGAGGATGAGTCCGTGATGGATAGGTTCGTCTCGCCCATTCATTTCTCTCATATCTCACACCTACTTTGATGTAGCAATCCGGGAGTGCGCCTCGGAGGAGCGGAAGTGGTGGACTCAGACGCGCTGTTTGACGAAGCGGTCGCGCTGGCGAAAGACGCAGACGCCGTGATTGCTATCGTGGGGCTAAATGCGGACTGGGAGACAGAGGGCAACGATCGGGTGACGCTTGCGCTACCCGGGCGCAACGATGAGCTCGTGGAACGTCTCGTCGCTGCGAATCCTAAGACGGTGGTGGTTACTGAGTCGGTGAGTTACCACTCTGATATTGTGTGAATTGAACTGAGTTCCGGGGCGATACAAGGGGTCGTCCATCCTATTGCCTTGGACAGACAAAGTTCCGGCGATGGTGCACGCGTGGTACTTGGGGAATGCCACCGGGGATGCGATTGCAGATGTGCTTTTTGGTCGCCAGAATCCTGGAGGGAAGCTCTCGCTTACGTTCCCGAAAAGGGAGGAGGACGTGCCGTCGTACGGGCATTTCCATTCAGAGAATGGCAGGGTGCGTTATGCGGAGGATTTATATGTGGTAAGTTCAATAATTGAGCAGTGAGCATTGGATAACGGTGCCTTGCAGGGATACAAGCACTTCTATCATCGGAAAATTGAACCGCAGTTTGCGTTCGGGCACGGTCTTTCTTACACCACCTTCAAATTCTCGAACCTCAAGCTCTCTGCTCCCACTGTCTCACTTTCCGGATTCAACCTGTCCCTTTCTCTCGACATCTCTAACACGGGATCGGTGGCCGGCGCCGAGGTCGCGCAGATCTACATCACACTGCCACTCACCTCCGAGCTTACGCACCCGCCGTTGCAACTCAAGGGCTTCGCCAAGGTGTTGCTGGAGCCAGGTCAGACGCAGAGCGTGAGCGTTCAGTTAGACAAGTACGCTGTGTCCTATTGGGATGACCGTTTCAACACGTGGGCGGTGGAGAAGGGGGAATATCTGGTGCGAGTGGGGCCGGGGAGCGATAAGTTGCCGCTGCAGGCGTCGTTCGTCGTTGAGAAGGGATTCGAATGGCAGGGTATCTAGAGCGTGTAATGTATGAAATGATGTAAGAATGCCTCTAGATCATCGACCTAACTCTCGCGCCGGAATTAAGTTCGGCGCTACACATTGCAATGCCGAGCAACTCTACTCTGATAGACAGATTTCACAAGGCATCACGACGTTGAACTTCTCGGCAGCCACCGGACCGGGCGGACTTTGAAAGTTTTCAACATTGATCCCGTGACCTATGGTTGAAATTTCAACTTGTTGTTCGAGAAGTCATTCGTCGAACCACGATGATTCGCTGTGTCGATTGAAAACTTGGATCCATTTTCATGTTATAGCTGCCCGTGGATTTTTCGGCCCTGGGCAGGTACTTGATGATTTTCATTACGACCCAGTGCTCGAGTTTTTCGCCGTACGTTCACGCTATAATTGAACTCGGATTGAAGATTCAATGTTCCGCGGAACCATAGCATCTCCCTCGACGGGTGCAAGCGAATCGCAAAATCTATGTGGAGATTGCATCCAAGCCGGAGCTTTAATACAGAGGAGACAACAGTCTCTGAGAACATATTTCATTCCAACGAGCCCATGAATCTAACCTGGAAAAGTAGTAGTACCGATGTCAGCGTCCGTAATGACTTGAGCGCCTGGTTTCTAGTAAGTATGATACACCGAAGAGCTCTCGGCGATGATACGGCTTGATACGGTTACTTACTAAGACTGCTTGGAAATAGCATCCAATGACTTCACTCGACACGTGAAAACTTCAGAAAGTTTTTCTACATGCTTACACGCCAACAGGAGCCTCTTTCTGCCTCGGAGATCCAAAAGCAGTGTCGGAAATGGGGCTATCCGCAGGCTCACAGAAGCGGACGTGTTTTGACCCGAGAGAAAGGATTGATTCCATTCAGCTTGGGTGCCTCTGATTGAGGTGGTCGGACTAGCAGTGAAGGGACCTTGCAGATGCGGGAAAAGTGTTTCAGGAGTTCAAGTTGTCCGATAGGTCACCTACTGCGAAGTCCTTAGACTTTTCATTGATGACCGCTTGGTTACTTTATACCGCCTGAGACCGCACAGGCTAATATTCACTGAATGTTTTTCAGATTCTTACAACTCCCGTGGACGCCGTTCTTTCCTTGTACTTAATTGCGCAAGCAGACGCGGAGGGAAACGGACAGAAGGTGCCGTTCCTCCATAGTTTAGACACCGTGATATCCATGGGCTCCAAAACTGGTGAACGAGGGTATCCAATGAAGTTCCAGTCATTGAGAGTAGCCGGAGTGCGACTCGCCGCGCGAGATATGGCCAAATCGCCGCGCCGCCCGATAACGAACAACACTGATTAGATGACTATCATGGATTCTAGGCTCCAGTTAAGCGTTCAGAATCAAGGCTGCCGCGGCCATCAATTCTGACGCCATAAGTACGTCTGACAAAACCGGATCCCACGGTTTAAGTATTCTGTACCAATCGCAGCGGCGTTGGCGGAATGCACGAAACCGGGAGACAAAGAGCGGAACTTGAAGCAGAGCGAACAAGTCTAAATATAGGCACGGCTTTGTGAAGCTATTAATAAACTCTTATGAAAGTCTCTAGGTCAAATCGTAGTAGTTTCCGTGGTAGCGCAAGTCGGCGCCATGGTGCCGCCGTTCCGGTGCCTTTCAATGTTGTTGTGTAAGGAAGAAAAAAAAAGCGAAATCGACTCCAGCCTGAGTTCGACAGTCCCAGTCGCCACAAAGCGCCGATAATGCTCTCATCGCCCTGGCCGATTCCTTTGCTAGCCAGCCTCAGTGTTGTGGGTGGGTTGATCGTGGGTTGATTTACGTATTGATCTTGGTAGATCATATACCGCTTATGGAAGCGGGCTCTGCTTGTATCATTCGCCATCCGTTCGCACTCCCATGAGCCCCAGGTATGGTGAGCTCAAGATTCATTCTTCTCAGGCAGGATCTTTAAGTCCGTCATAGTCCGTGTCAATGATCGCCGCGTCAGAGAGACCCAGACAATGGCTGCTCAGCGACAATTTCCTCAGTGTCGTTTTTAAGGAGCCAGCACAGCGAGACTCTCAGCAAGTTCCCATTCAGAACCCCAGCCTAAAGAGATCCCAGTCCCTCGATACGGGTAGTACCTCACCAGATGACACGTCTAACACCCACTCTGTTGCTTTCCTTTCTGCTCGCTGCAGTCCGCGCCGCACCGGGATGGCAGTTCGTAGAGAAAGGTCATTCTGGTATCCTTGCACTCGAGGCTATCGTCGTGTCCCCGACACTCGTCCTGATGTTTGACCGCGCAACCGACGACCCTCTACATACTCCTAATGGAAAGGTCGCATGGGGCGCTCTCTGGAATTTGGAAACTAACGAGCCTACTGCCATTGAAGTGCAAAGCGATACTTTCTGCGGTTGAGTTCTCTCCAGTTGCTAACTTATCAGTAAATGAACAATAATTCCAGCCTCGGGTAGTATTCTCAGCAACGGCACCATGGTAAGATCGTCCACTTGTCTTATTTTCTCTCCTGTTTTTCATTTGGACCTCAGGTCAGCGTCGGGGGCAACATTCCAGCGGCGGTGGATTTGAACCTGACGGGTGCAGTTGACGGACGGGCAGGCCTGCGTCTTTTCGGTCCCTGCACCAACCCTGCTGGTGTTAATTGCACACTTTTCGAAGATTTACAAACTTTGCATTTGGCCGAGAACCGATGGTAAGATAAATTTATTCGGGATGCAGGGTAAAAATGTGCTGAAAAATGGGATAGGTACCCCTCTTCTATCAGGATTTTCGACGGATCATTGGTGAGTCGGTCCGTGACAATCTGATTCGGTCTTTCGCTGAAAAGCTACAAAGATGATTCTTGGTGGAATACACGAGAGCACGCCATTCTATAACACAGGTACCGTTCTTGCTCCACTGTCGTAATAAGTGCTCAACAAACTCTTCTAGATCCTGCGAACACGTTCGAGTTCTTCCCCCAAAGGATGGCGGCGTTCCGAGGCCTTCCGACCTGCTCGCACGAACAGGTTTGCAAAATATCACTGCCGTTCATAAGGTCTTGTTTTGATTCAATTTCATCTGAACAGTACCTGTCAATCTCTTTCCTCGGTGAGTTCATCATGCGAATGCCATGAACCCATTGTAAATTTTGTACAGCGCGTTCGCTCTCCCGGACGGAAAAGTGTTTATCCTTTCCAATAATCAAAGCATCATCTACGATGTCGAAACAAACACCGAGACGACAGTCCCGGATCTGTGAGCACTGTCCTCTACTTGCAATAAATCGCTGAACTTGGTTTCTCCAGCCCCAATGGTCAAAGATGTAGCAATCCATTTGACGGCACCGCGCAATTGCTCCCTTTGTCTCCCCCCGACTACACTCCCGAAATCCTTGTGTGCGGCGGCTCGAATAAGAGCGACACGACTCCAACAGCGGAACTTTCGTCCCAGGACCCTGCTCTTTCCCAGTGCAGCCGGATTACACTGACTCCCGAAGGTATCGCCAATGGATGGGAGCTCGACGCCATGCCTCAAGCTCGGATGATGCCCGAAATGATCCCCCTCCCTAATGGCCAGATTCTGATCATTAATGGTGGAGAGACGGGATATGCGGCGTATAGTTCGATCGGGGTTGAAACCGGGAACTCGAATGCCGATCACCCAGTGTGAGTGCTTCAGACTTGCTGCTCGGTAAAAATATTGAACTTCTTTCTAGCTTGACTCCCATACTGTACACTCCATGGGCACCATTGGGAAGCCGTATGTCCCAGGAGGGACTTCCGACTACTGACATTCCCCGCCTTTACCACTCCAGTGTCACATTAACGCCCCAGGGGTAGGATTTTCCGTTCAACGGAGAACTCGTATCTCACCGGATTGAATTGCAGCAACTTCTGGATTGCAGGCAGTAACCCGAATGCAAACACCACTGTCTTCCCCCGGGCGTTCCAGGCTTTTCTACGTGCGCTTGCATGGTTTATTTCCTCGAACTGGTCTCCATTGACATGTTCGCATGCAGGGAGTTCCGCGTTGAGACGCTCGACCCGCCGTACATGGAACTGCCCCGACCAGTTCTTTCCAACGTGCCAACAAAGATTGCATTCAACGAGAACTTTACGATTGGAATAGACATCCCGGCTAGTCTCTCGACAGAATCTGTGCAAGGTGGGAAGCATAGTTGACTCTCACGCCCTGCGACTGTCAACTCATCGCCGCGCCTGTAGTCGCGTTGGTCGACCTCGGTTTCTCGTCGCACGTGTTCCACTCCAGTGCCCGGGTGGTGTTCATGCATTCTCACCTCTCGTCGGACGGCTCGTCCCTTACGATCACTAGTCCACCGAACAACCGCGTCTACCCTCCCGGGCCCGGTATGTTCTTCACCGACTTCCAACGTCACCACTGATTAAGAAATGATTGTGTCTAGGATATATCTTCGTGACGGTGGGAAACGATACCACCAGCGAAGGAGCGCAAGTTATGGTTGGCACCGGCGAAAACCCGCCCGTTGCAGACCAGGGAGTGCCCTTGTAAGATCAAGATCGATGATATTGCTGATAAGTTGAGGCTCGGTCGCAATGCTTTGTTATATTTTTCTCTGCTCGCACAATCCCAAGACCCGTAGACAAGTTATTCAGCCCAAATCGTGCTCTGAATACATGACCTTTTTTTCCTGATGAACCTCGAGTCTCTGTGTCTCATTTGCACACAAAACTTAAAGGGTGCTCTTGATTCTTGAAGTTCCTAGTTTTGCGTATCTCCGACCCAAAGATATATCCGGACGTCCTGAACATGTCCTCAACGGCGAAGACCCTCCTTCGGAAACGGAGATCAGAAATTGCTGGAAATACATGCTGAATGCACCGGTCAAACTTGATTGCCCTGTGGCGAACAGGGCTAGTAATTACGGCGCTAAAGCACTAAGGAAAGCTCGAGTGATGTAGGCTCTGGATCTCTGGTTGCAATGCCGTCGGAACTGCCGCGCCGCTCCGGTCCCAATATTACCGGCATAAGATCGGCATGAGCCGCACCTTCCGCCGGCCACCCGCCGACTCAGCGCCGAGAGCATCGGCTTGATCTGAGTGGCGATGCCTGCCTGCACCTACTTACTAGCCTACATAGTAGCTTTCTCGAGATTTCTGAACCGTCAGCGCGTCAGCGCGTGATCGTGATCACGACCTGTAGGCTGTGGTTGAAAACTTAAACTTTTCTTAGATTCTTCCAATCTTTCGATTCCCTCCACCTAATATACCGTCCACACTCTCAGTCTTGTCAGCCTCAGGCCCTCAATCGGTCGAGTGGACCCGGTCCAACTGTAATCCAATTTCTTAAACATCGTACGATATTTTTGATCCGAATGGAGACAACACGCGACGCCCTTTGCTGCCGAAACATCGCCATGTATCAAGCCCAAGTACTCTGGATACAACATGTCTAGATACCACTCTTGGTCCTGGAAGTGGCTCCGCCTCTGGGTTGTGACCAAACTTCTCCGGACTCTCATCTATTTTCAACGTTTCGGAGATCCCTTCCCAGCATTTAACAACCCTCACGTTTTGCGCACCGAAGAATACATCCCGTCGCGGGACAAGGATCGGAAAATTCGCGCACGCTGGTATCGACCAGTTTCTTTTTCCGTCGACGATACGCTCCCCGTGCTCATCAACTTTCACGGTTCGGGGTTTTGCGTCGACGCTCTCGGGCAAGACGAATCGTGGTGCGCTACCGTGGCGCAAAACGCAGGCTGGATGGTCATCGACGCCGACTATCGCAAAGCGCCGGAGCACCCGTTTCCCCTCCCCTCGAGGACGCCGAGGACGTCGCCCTACACGTCTTGGCGCGCGTCCCGCACACAACGCTCTCCCTCAGCGGTTTCAGCTCGGGCGGCAACCTGGCTCTTGGTGTCGCTGGTAGTCTGGGACCGCGGCGCGTGCACGCCGTGGCCGCTTTCTATCCAAGCACTGACATTGCAGCGGATATAATGCGCCCCTCGGCAGACCCCCTCCTTCCGCCCGCGTTGTTGCGCCATTTCTTTCAATGCTACGTCCTTCCCGGTACATCGCTCACGGATGCGCGGCTCGCGCCGGCGTATGCACGGGCGAAGGACATGCCCCTGCATGTATGGATCGCGGCAGGTGCCGATGACCCACTACACGATGCTGCGGCAGCCTTGGTACGGCGCTTGCAACAAGAGGAGAGACCGAACGCGTCGTTCGTGTCCGTACCACGGGCGGGCCATGGTTTCGACAAAATAATCCCAGGCGTAGCGGTCAGTCCCGAGGGGACCGCGGTATACAAATCTGCGGTGGATTTTTTGCGCCAATCTCTTGGGTAGAATAATTGCGTGACGTCCGGTTTACGCGTGTTGAGTTCTTTTATGTATATTCTGCTAATCAAGCCACAGAGCAGTCGTAAAGCACATTCAAGTACTAGGACACTCGCCACTGCATGGTTTATGAACTGTCAAAGGCGAATCGGATTTGCGTTCAATGCGGTGGGCAACGTGTAAGATTCAGTCTTCCCTCAGCTCTGGGGGGCAATCGATCTGCCTCTTCCAATGCGCCCCCTTGAACGCCTCCAACGCCATCGAATTGTCATATACCCTCTTCACGAGTGGCCACTCCGCCAACCGGGTGGCGTCAACACCCATCTTCTCCAGCGCATTCCACACCACCGGCACAAGACACACGTCTGCGACCGTCGGCGCATCGCCCACACAGAACTTGCCCGCGCTTCGCTCAAGCAGGCGCTCTAGCGCCGTCAGTCCAACCTCGGTAACTTCGAGGGCGTACGCCGCCGTCGGGCCGTCTCCGGCGAGATTCCCGATGCGCCCGATGATGCGCAGCGATGTTGGGCCCTGCATATCCGCGACGCATAGCGCGGCGATAGACCGCGCGGCTGCGCGCCCGCGGGGATCCGTAGCGGGGGAAGGAGGGGCGGCGCGTAGGGGAAGGCTTCCTCGAGGTACTCGAGCGCCGCATTTGACTGGGTGATGATCAGCTCGGTGTCGGATGAGCCGGAGTTGGCAACGAGCGTTGGAACAGTGCGATTTGGGTTTAGCGCCGTGTACGCCGGAGACTGCTGTGCACGGGCGCCAAGGTCGACCGCGACGTAGGAGTACTGGAGCTGCTTCAGAGCAAGCGCGATGCGCAGGCGCGCTGAGGACGAGGAGCGGAAGTAGCTGTGAAGGATGAGCGTGGTCATAATTGATCGAGGCCGACACGAGACTCGAGAGTCCACTGTGGGCACTGGGCAATGGGCATCTTATCTGTCCGACTCGGTCACGTAATTGAATCCGCTTTACGTTAGCCCGGTCAACAAATGTTGCCCGAGGGAATGACTGGTAATGAATTGTCAGCTGAAGCCTGGGCCTGGGTCCGCCCATGTCCCTCACCATCTTCAATTCCGCATTGGCATCCCATTCCGCGACCCCAGGATCCGTTCCTGTCGTGAGCTCTCACCTGGTACATACTTTTCCTGCCCCCGTTCACAACGCTCTCATGCCTCTTCTACAAGGTCCGAGCCCAGGCGACCACATTTATTACGACAACTAATATCTCGGTTTGTCGGTCGCACTTCCGACCCTTGGTCAATCTCCATCTTGATCTCTCTGGCTATATTTTTCCTAGATGCGCGTTCCCGTCGTGATTATCCGCATCAGCGCAAGCACCGGCGATAAGGGCCGAATAAATATGGTGGTTCTGTACATGAAAAAACACACACCTTGCTTTGCTGTCTCCAACAAACGCTGGATCGCAATCCTTTCTCTATCCTTGCAAGCCCAATTCTCTCGCCAGACATTTCCGCTGGATTGACTCATGAGGATAATAGAACCAGAACTCCCACAGGGCGCTTCTTCGTTGGCATGCATCCATTGGCATCTGTCGAACGGTTAAAACTGTTGGGGGCCGTGGCGCTCTTCTCCCCACCATATTTAGTTGATTGTTGACCTAGGAACTTGACGACCTCCCCAAATCATCCCTTCGTCCTGTGCTACACTCCAGATTCACTGTAATTTGTGTGGGGATTCCAGTAAACCTGGTCTTGCACACTACCGTGATTATGATCTGCAAACCGTCGCGAGGAGCAACCAACAAGCTGCATAGCTGCATACATCACGTCAGTAACGACCAGGTTCGTATAATATCCACGATTTTTGCACTTGTTGGAAGTGTCGACCTGGGGGGAGTCAAGACCTCCTGTGCATCGGATGGCTCAATCGACAAGGATACGGACAGGCGAGTGGGCTTCATCGTTTGACTTACAGAGGCTGACTGTGCTGTCGGACAAACTCAGGTGTGTGTGAGTAGCGCCTCGCAGCCTATTCCAGAGTCTCTTTGACTATTTCTGCCAGTCACGTCCATCACTTTCCGGGATGACCAAAATCAACCCCGAGCCGCTCGGATTTGTCCCAAGTGCAACCGGACTGGTACGCTCCCAAATACCTACCCGCGCGCTTTAACCACTCCTGAGACTGTCGTCTTTCGCGATGCAGGCTCAGTGAAGACCTCTCGCGCGCTGAAACGATTCCTCTCCCTGATCGTGGTCAAATCGCAGACGGTGTGGCGTTGTAGAAAATGCGGGTGGAATACCCCTTTGAGTGCCGAGTATGCCTCATCAGAGATCCTGGCCTTGTAGTACTGATGTCTGATTTATGCAGCTGGGAGCCCGCGATCTCGTACGCGATTGGCGCCGGGCGCCCATCGACATCTCATGAAACGAACCCGATGCACCGCATCGCAGAAGGCTGGTTCCGGCCGCCAGACAGCCTGTTTGCAGGTATCCCTGAGGATCGACCGGTTCACCTTGCAGATGTCCACGGACAATGACCGGTAGCTTCATAACTTCACTAAACGTTATTCGACCACCACATTTCCGGAATTACATAACCCATCAAAATTTTACCATTGTTCGCCACAAAGGGAACTGAAGCTGGTACTGATTCACTGAAGTCCGAGGGCCCTTTTAGCTTGTTTTTTTTGTCATGTTCATAATTGTGGACGATATAGATGTATTGTACTACAATTCAAATGAAAATGCCCCACGAAAGACCACTCATGTCTTCATCTTCCCCTTCTGTTGAGGAGATGGCGCGCAGCGGTAATATATCATTTCTGTTTGCTTTACTTTCATCCGGATCGGTGATACATCAGGCGGCGTAGCCCCTAACGACCCTGAGTCTTACACCATCTCGTACGACTGAGGACTACGACTTACCGTACGTCGTCTACAGATTCGCAGTCAGACGCACGCAGTGCCTGGTCCTAAAATCAGTCCAACACGAGAGACATCGCAGACTCACCTATCCTTCGACCCAAACTCGCCGAAATCCATTACCTCACTGTACCTCCATGTCGTCGACAACATCCATTCCCATTCTATCCATCGATAAGCAACTTGCGGGCGACAGCAACTGGGGCACCTTCCAAGATACAATCATGAACCTACTTCGCGGGAAGGGCCTTGACGCTTATCCAAAAGGTCTTGTCCAACGTGCCACGGCTGCAACGTTCCCTGGCTTGTACGGCGTTCAGGCGACACCCATAAACTCCCGCACTCCGTCGGTCGAGGAGTACGAGCTCCGCGACAACATCGCCGCCGCTATTATCTACCAGAACATCATTGACCCGCAGGCGCATGGTCTGAGCGCGACCGGCTCGAGCAGAGAAATCTGGGCGGCTCTCCACACCAAATTCAATCGCTCCTCGGAAGTCTTGAAGGGAGCTGCGAAAACAAAGCTGATGTCAGTTAAGCTGCTCAGAGGTGTGGACTTGCCCGCCCACCTTCAGACCCTGACCAAACTGCGCGAGGACGCAAACCGTATCGGGTGCCACATCCAGGACGAGGAGATGGCCTCTATCATTCTCCAATCGCTCCCGCCCCGCGAGTTTGGTCAGTCCATCATCACGCTCCAGACCATCAAGCGCGTCGCCGAGATCCACCTCAAGCTCCTCGAGTACTGGGACATCATGTACAAGAGCGAGGCCGAGGCGGCAGGTGACACCGCGGTTGCCAGCGCGCTTGCCGCGACCGTTTCGGGTGTGCCATGCTCGAACTGTGCAGTATCGGGCACACAAAGGACGCATGCTGGGCTCAGGGTGGTGGAAGGGAAGGACAGGCGCCAAAGTGGTGGCACGCTCCAAAAGGGAAGGAGCCGCGCCAGTCGATGATCGACGCCTGGAAGGCAACGAAGGCAGCCCGCCTTGCTAAAACGGTTGCCGCCGCTGCTGAAGTTCCTCCCCCGGCACCAACTGCTACCCCGTCGCCTGCTCCTGCTACGAGCCCCACCGCTGCCTATACATCGCCCATGCCCATCTACGCCCTCAGCACTCTCCTCTCGAACGAGAACGCCGGCGACGGTGCGTCACCCTTCACCCGATCATCACTTGCGGACGATAACATGGCTCCTAGATTCAGATGTGGAAGATCAGCTCCTCCCATTCTGAAAGGACATGTCGGTCGTACCGTAGATGATGTAGTCGATCCCCGTCAATAAATGCCGCCGTTACTTCTTCAGCGTCTACCGGGATCCCAACTTTCCTGGACACTGGCGCGTCAGATCACTGCGTGGTAAATCGTGCACGATTTGTGACGTACCAGGAAATTAGCATTGAGGGCTCAACGGCATTGAAGCAAGGCGGCGATTTCAAGGTTGCGGGAAAGGGGATGGCGGAATTCGAGGTGTGCATCGCGGACGGTTCACGACACATTGTCCACATGGAGGCCATTCATACACCGGGGTTTGCAATGAACCTCATATCAATCCGACTCTCGATACGCGAGGGTTTCGGGGGAGCTGGGGAAATGGGCGATTATCAGTCTTGAACAAGGACGGAAAAGTCGTCCTTGACGGACAGATTATACGGACAATCGGCCGAAGGAAATTGTACCAAGTGGCTGTGGTCGATACTAGAGACGGTGAGGACGTAGTCGCAGCGATTGCGGGACGCGACCGGAACCAGCCCACCGACCTCGAGACCTGGCATCCACGTTTCGGACATGCGGATGTACGAGTCATCAAGCGCATGTCAGAACGAGAGCTGGTGGATGGACTGAAAATCATCAGCGGCGAGTTACGGGGGAAGTGCATAGATTGCATACTGGGGAAACACGACAAGACACCGTTCGACGACGAGGTGATTCATGAAACCAAGCCCCTCGAGCGCGTTCACCTTGACTTGTGGGGGAAGGCGAGGACGGCGAGCTGGTCTGGCGCGGTCTACATGATGCTGGTATCAGACGGGGGGACATCGGTGAAATTTCCGCTTTTCCTGAATAACAAGCGAAAGGAAACGGTGCGCGATGCTTTCGCGACATGGGTGACCGAGGCAGAGGTGCAAACAGGGGAGCGTCTCAAGTGTGTCCGCTTTGATTTGGGCAAGGAGTTCGACAATGACCTGTTCTTGACGTACTGCGCAACGCGTGGGATCCGGGTCGAGAAAATCCCCAAGGATTCCTCGTCAGCTAACGGGCACGTCGAACGCGGAAATCGTACCGTCATCGAGGGCACACGGACCCAGCTCATCGAGAGCGGTTTGAGCCACCGGTTTCTGGGCCGAGTCAGCTGCAGCGCACTGCTACGTCCGTGGCTTTATACCTTCAACGCGTCACCCCGATGTCGTTCCGTGGGTAGCCTGGTTACGCAAGAAAGATCAGCATGGGAACCTCATTAAGCTAAATGTTTCCCACTTGCGGGTCTGGGGGTGCGATGCTTGGGTGAAGGACCTTGACGAGCGTAACGGGAAGCTAGGGGAGCAGAGCTGGCGGGGGAAGATGGTAGGATATATGGGACGGCGCGGATATCGCATTTACGACCCTGCACGTTACCGGGTATTCGAGGTGCGCAACGTCATCTTCGAAGAAGCAACACCACATCGCACGCGGATGCCCGTCGTAGACGACGGCGACAGGGAACCGCCGCCGCCCGATCCACGCATCTTCGAGGACGACAAACTTCCCGCAGCAGACAATGCGGATCCCGTGAACGAAGGGCCCCCGCAACCTGTCCCAAATCCTCCTCCCAATCCGGCACCAAATCCTGCTCCTCCCATGCAAGCCCCTCCTCCTCTTCCTCCTCCTGTGCAAGCTCCTCCTCCCCTCCCGCGTCGAAGCGCCCGTGAACCAAAGCCATCCGAAGGCCAACTGCGTATGCTCACGTCGAACCAAGAGGAGCGACAGGCAAGGCTCGCAGGGGAGGACTGGGCTCGGGAAAACAAGCGACCGTCAGCAAATGCAGTTGACGTTGACTGGGATGGGTTTGACGAGGAATTGCTCACCTCTCCATGGGCATATGCGAGCATCGTCAAAGGTGGACGTCTCCATGCCATCCCAAGGTCGTATCGCGAGGCCATGCGCGAGCCGGAGAAATGGTTACCTGCGATGAAGGCGGAAATTAATCAGCTTGAGGAGCGAGGAGTGTGGGAGCTCGTGGACTTGCCAAAGGGAGAAGTGGCGATTGACGGGATGTGGGTGTATGATGTGAAGGAAGATGGCGCAGGTAATGTCCTGAAGTATAAGGGACGGTACGTTGCACGCGGTGACGAAATGGTGGAGGGGCGAGACTTTGCGGTGAAGTGGGCGATGGTGGCGCGGCTCGAGTCGGTGCGAATGGTGTTCGCTGTGGCAGCTGTGCAAAGGTTGCATGTTCGGCAGTGGGACTTCTCCGGGGCCTATCTCAACGGGAAGATGGACACGACAATGTACATGAAACAGCCCATGGGATTTGCCAAGCAGGGGGAGGAGAGCAAAGTTTGCTTGCTCAAACGTCCTATATACGGGCTGGTTCAAGCGGGCCACATATGGTACAAACTCCTGGCAGAGGGATACCGCGACCTGGGTTACACGGAGAGCCGAGCAGACCCGTGTGTCAGGACCCGACAGCAGCGCGGTGAGTATTCACTCACATCAACTCACACGGATGATGTTCTCGGCGGGTCTTCATCGGAGGCCGAGAGCAAGCGGGTCGTGGAAGAGTTCGCCGCGAAGTGGGATTTGAAGGAGGTGGATGTCGAGCTCCTGCTGGGACTGACCGTTGAGAAGCTGAGCGACGGGTCAATATCCGTCAACCAAACCCAGTACTTCCGTAGTCTGATAGGAATCACGGTACCCTTGTTTGGCTACCGACTGATTTTTGAGCCTCGTGTTGTGGGATGGAACACGCGTCAATAAATCTGAAAATATTTGGGTGAATGGATGGTCTAAAAAAGTCTCTTGCACTCCCTGGGTGCTAAGCGTTTTATCCAGTAGTCACGTAGATATAAGAGGGCAAAAGATCTGCACATTAGGTAATCAGAATGAAAGGCTGTTGCTTTTTGAGTTATAGACAGGTCATATTGCTTCACTTTTGCAGAGACAAATCATTCTTATATGCACTAGTATACTCCCAAATATTTGCAGGATTATCGGCATTTTATTCGTGGTCGTAGGAACGAACAAGTGCACGACTCGATTACGTAATCAGCCGGTGTACCAACAAAGGTACCGTGATTCCTAACAGACCCTCTATTGATACTTACTTGTTCGTCATCAATAGAGGGTATCTGTTACAGAGACTAGTACTTC
>QVIE01003198.1:0-60916 GCA_013387415.1 Panellus pusillus
AAATGACCCATCAGCCTATGTAGCTCATCCTCAGTGACAACTTAGAGGTCCCGAGTCTGCCATGTAGGCTTGCAGTTTCGGCGCTGGTGGCAATTCTGACTTTATAGAGGGTACTTGAACACAGTACACACCATGTGCCATAGGAATAGTCCCGATCTGCCTGTGAGTCGGGTCAAAAATTCGACATTCTGTGTCTCCGAAATGAAGAGTATAGCCGGCCTTGGTTATTCGCGCAACTGAGAGTAAGGTAACTCCCATTCCCGGTGCGTACAAGACGTCCTTCACGAGGACTCTCGTCTGATTCTTGCCATTAGTACATTGACATACATATTGCCCTTTCCTATAGCTTCGAACCTCTTGTTGTTCTGCAGCAACGATTCCATGAGGTTTAATACTCTGGAAATCCGTTAGTCGGTGCCGTGAGGGAGTCAGATGCTGCGTTGCACCCGAGTCGTATATTTCGAGCTCGCGGGATGGTTCCGGGATGACGGCCGCTGCAGCAATTATCTCCCCTGAAGTGAGTGATATTCTGCTAATGTGTCCGCCATCTATATTTTCCCTCATCCATCTCCGACTCATCCTCGTCAAGTTCATCGAACTCAAGGATTTCCTCCGGCTCCGCCGCTGCGCACCAGGCAGAATCAAACTGATCTGTCTGATCTGTCTGCGCACTATGGGCTTTATCCTGCTTCTTGCGATGCGGATTTTGCCCTCCTTTCCGCCGCCTTTCGCCCAACAATCCCGCGCCATATTGACCTTCTTGTGGCAGTTCGAGCCGATTCCAGGCCGCTTTCTCGTTCAGTGTAATTACTGCTATCTGTCTGCGCCCGGTGTATGCAGCGACTACCGTCATCCCATCGACGAGCTTCAGTAGTTATTCGACACTGGAGAGCTTTTGGGTCAGTTCACTACCTGAAAACACTTAACTCGCTACAGTTTTAAATCTCACAGGCATGCAAGTATCGTCACTTTCTCTAATTTTGTTGAGAATCACATCGCCCATAGATTTGTACCCCGTAGGTGCATCATTCTTTTCGTTGGGTTTGAGGTTCACATATCATCGACCATTTAGTGGGGCTCAGATCACAACGGCAGTGCACGTATGGTAGGAAACTCGACTGACCACAGCCATATCGCCCTGGAGTCTAGCACTCTTAGCTTGATTGCGACCCGACGACCAATGCCGTGCCTCCCACCAGCACGGCCAACCCAAACCCAGCTATCCATTATGCAAGCGGTGCCATCCATGCGCAGTCTCAGATCACGGTCACCAGCGAAAACTCGTATGTGCTTTCCGGAGAATTCAGCGCGCCGACGACGGTTGGAACGTGGCCTGCATTTTGTAATTCTCTGTTCATCTGTCCTTCGTATATCGATTGATGGAACTCCACAGGGTTGACGGTATCCCCAGAATTCTGGTCTGACGACCCTTGGTTGAATTTGAAATAGGCAGTGAACAGCTGGCCTCCAGAGACCGACATTGGTGAATGGAAGGGTGAAAATAATGTGGATCATCATCGCTTCAGCTCATGCGCCCCAAGGAACTGCAAACAACTGGTTCAACACATTCAATACGTACGTATGAAAATCTGATTTGAGCCGCGGTTCGGTCAGTGCTGACTCGAGAGTGGTGATGCAGTTCTTCTATCGTCAAGTCTACCCTCGTCAGCTGGCCGACTGACCTCTCGTTTCACGCGTTGAAAGCCGTACTTACCGCCGAATCCGACAACGAAGACGTGAAGATCGATTTCTACATGGACGATGTTCTGCAAACGACTCAGTACGGCCAAGGATTCGTTGGACAACCGCTTTGGCTGTGAGTAGACGGAGCATCGGGTGTCCTTTTAGCTCTAATCGTGCTTGGTAGCATCATCAACCTTCAGGTGCGTTTGTGCATGGTATCGCGTCCCGGCATTTACAAACAGAAACTGGTAGTAGATGGAAGGTAGTTCTGGATCTCCCGGTCCTACGGGTACCACTACGTACAAAATCCGCAACTTGGAGGTGACCAGAAGCGGTTCTTGATCTTTGAACTTACTACATGGCTTTTGTTTCGACGAACCCCTGTAATTGTGTGAGAAGCGGGAAAAAAATTGTGAACGAGCGCGGCTGGCGATGCGCCATCAAAAGATCGGAAGTCGGTGCGGATGGCCGGGCGAGATTGCTTGTTGGCACCAGGCAACGCGCTACAACGTGCAAAGCAGTGAGCACGCACAGGGCACGTTCACCACCTCTTTTTCGCTGGACTTCGACCGCGGAAGAACCTAGCAGCTGCCGCCTTGGCTGCTAACACTCTAGCTCTCCCAGCCCTTCACGCTTTTCATGATATTCATCCGAAACAATCTGGTCCGCGCCGCATTCTTGGTTATCTTATTCGGGCTATCCTCCTCCTCCGAGTCGTTTGCCTCTGAGGACGACTTTGTGATCATGCCTCAGGCGTCACCTCGCAACGCCAAATACCCTTCGAGCGTTACGCACAACGAAGCGCTGCCCTATGTATACCGCCCGCCGCAGGTCCCGCTGGATGTAGAGGGATACCCTGTTGCTCCGCGGGAGTTGGAGTTGGAACAGGTTTCATGTTTATGTACGACATGGTTAGTGCAAAATTTGTCCGCTTACGGCGCCGTACTCATGCCTCAATAATAGGAGAACGAACGCCAGTCGGTACACGACTTGCTCCGTTTATCCCTGAGCACTGGCTGATGTGCAAGACCGGGCGCCATAGAATGGCTGTCGACGACCCTAGCATTATCCCGCGCACGAGAAGGGTGGTAGAGAAGAGGGACGGCACTGCGGCCGAGGGCCTTTGGTGAGCTTCTTTGCTACCTCCATGTCTGTCTCTCCGCTGATTGTTCATATGCAAACTCAGTCTACTGGGTGAACTCACCGATACCGGCCTGAAGGTATGATTGTAGACCCTGTTTTCCTTTTGAGGCTGATCATTAGCAGTCCACCTTAAATTATGGGGATGCCCTTCGGAAACTCTACATAGATCGGTCAGCGCTGCCGGTTATTCTAGAAAAGTGCTCTCGTTTTGACCTGTGGATAGTCTGGGATTCCTTCCGGATCTCCTTAAGACGCGCGAGGAAGTGTACTTCAGGTGCGTTTATTCCATCAAGCCAGTATGTAGGTTCGTTTCTCATGCCGTGAGTTTAGGAGTACAAATATGCCCGAACCATAGAATCTCTGGAGCAAATCATCGGAACACTATATCCCCCGGCCAAATGCAAACAATTGTCCCCAATTCTAGTACGGTGCGCACACTTTCATGACATATGAATGGACAAATCTGACTATCGCCTCCAGCAACGGTCGAGATGAGAATCTCCTGGGTAATTTCAAGTCCGTCAAGTCTATGCATGCAACATGTCTGAACCGTCTACTAGGAAACACAATGAGTTGTAAACGACTCGAATATCTCAGATTGGATTCGGCCAAGGTATCGTTGCTCTATGCGATGTATCCGCGGTCCTCACATACTAATCTCAGCGGCGGCGCGGCTTATAATCAAACGCTAGAACCGTTAGATAAACATGTTTCTAAGTATCTAGACGGACGTCCTATCAGGATTGACGGTAAACCTCGAGCTTCTGGCGTTCTCGATACGGTGAGCACTGAGTCGTCCATCTTTCACTTCCTTTGACTGCGATCCCAGATTCGAGCAGCTGTCGCGCACGGAATAAAGGTAGAGTTCTCCTACCAACGTTCCAAGAGCATTGACGCAATGAGAGGCAGGTTCCTCCTGAATTCGAGGACAAGAGAATCATCGATGTGATTGTATGTTTCTTCTGACCCTCGCGGGGATTCACTTGATGAACCGATATTCAGGAACAAGCTGTTGTCAACGAGTGGTTCGCAGGTCAGAGAGGCAACAAATATCAAATATAAACGTTTCACTGACCACTTTTCAGGGTGTGAGATAGTTGTTTTCCTCTCAAACTAATTTCATCTTCAGTTCACTGATTTGATTCATTTTTCTCCCTTCTCGCTCATTCACAGACAAGACGCACGAAGTTCGGCGGCTCGGGATGGGACCTCTCCTCGCAGATCTGTCACAGAAGATGCAACAGAAAGTCGACCGTGGCGCCGAGGATCCGCTGAAGATACTCATTCACAGCACTCACGACACGGCTCTGGCAGCCATGTGTGCGACTCTCGACGTTTTTGACGACAAGTGCGTCTTGATCTAGCTATAAGAGCACATGCTGATGAAGGACTCGTCCAGATGGCCCGCGTTTACGGCTTCGATTACCTTCGAGCTATTTAAGAAACCTCAGCCGGATCCGAGGCGGGGGTACTTGCAGGCTATTTTCTCTCCGTTCTCGCCCGCCGCGGCTCCTGAATATTGTGCGTTGTTTTCGAGTGCATTAGAAGTTTATTGATTCCGTGCTTAGTCGTCCGCATGCGGTATCAGAACAAGAACATGGCGCTGCCCGTCTGCGCTGATGAAGGGAAGCATCTGGAGGGACACCCCGAATTTTGCACGTTGGCTGCATTTAGGGACCGGGTGAAGGAGCTGACGCCGGTGGATTGGGATAGCGAATGTGCTTCCTCGGGATATGGGATGTAGTAGATAGATAATATATGATCGCCCTCCGGGCAGTTCTGGATCCTCCAGGGATTCTCGGCATCATGCATGTAGTACCGGCGTTCCGACAAAGCATTGTATCTAGTAGTGCAGCCCCTCGGCAGCAGAATTACACAAGGATAGAATAGAAATTTGGTGATGGGAGACCTGGAACCTCCGGTCCCGGTTCCAAGCTGAGGGATACTCTATCTCTGAGTCTGAGTTCCTATTTTCGGCAGTATTGCCGCGGCCATCATCGCAGATGCAGAACAAATACCTGAAAACAACGCGTGTCTTTCGTCGATGGCTCGGGCGACTGCAGCCTCCTCGCCAAAGAAACTCAAATTCAAAGACAAGATCGCCGGAAAGGGCCTTTCCACGGATGCCCTCACGAAAAAGTTGCAGCTTCTCCACAAGGAGTTGTCCGACCTCGAGCAGGAGTCCGTCGACGTTTCTTCCCTTGGTGTGGTCCGGAAGGACCTCATCAACGTGTCTATCCTCCACCACAAGGACCGCGGAGTAAAGGCATATGCAGCTTGTTGTCTTGCAGATATTCTACGCCTCACCGCCCCAGACGCGCCGTACACCCAAGGGGAACTCCGGGACATCTTTCAGTTCTTCATCCAGCAGCTCATAAGCGGCCTCAAGTCCACTGACGCGCCCCATTACCTCGAATATTTTCACCTTCTTGAGTCCCTTTCCACAGTCAAGAGCGTCGTCATCGTCTGCGATCTCCCCAACGCCGACGAGCTCATGCTCGAAATGTTCAAGGGCGTGTTCCAGCTCGTCAAACGCGATCTCCCAAAAAAGATTGAGATCTTTCTTGCCGAAATCCTTGTCGCCATCATCGACGAGTGTCAGACTCTGCCAACGGACGTTCTCGACATGCTATTGACCCAGTTCGTCGACAAGAACGCGCGCCTCGATCAGCCTGCATACCGTCTCGCCGTCGACGTTTGCAACTTCACGTCAGACAAGCTCACGCGACACGTATCGCAATACTTCACCGAGATCATCGTCGCCGAACGGGACGATGACGACGACCTCACGCAGATACGCACTGCCCACGAGCTTATAAAACGCCTTCACCATTCCTGCCCGGGCGTCCTCTCTACCGTCATTCCGCAGCTCGAGGAGGAGCTACACGCCGAAGAACTTCAGTTGCGCCTCATCGTCACGCAAGTTCTGGGCGACATGTTTGCGGATACAGGCGGCGGCCTCGAGCTTACCAAGAAGTACCCCTCGACGTGGGGCGCCTGGCTGAAGCGCAAGAACGACAGGGCCTCCGCAGTGCGGGTCAAATTCGTCGAGGCCGCGCAGGGACTGCTGGCCGGGCCCCCGGAACAACGCGATGCGATCGAAGAGGCCTACAATGGTAAGCTCCTCGACCCAGACGACAAAGTCCGTGCAGCCGTCTGTCGCGTCTACGCCGGTCTCGATTATGAGACGGCGCTGCGGCATGTCACGGCAGACCAGTTGCGTGCCATTGCCAATCGCGGGTTGGATAAGAAAGTGCGGCGTTTTTGTACTTTTGCCTCTTTCTTCGAACAATTCTTCGTCCAGAACTCTGTCCGCTCTGCAGCGCTACATGCCATCGGAAAGCTCTACGCCTTGGCGTACCCTGAAATGTTTGCGTTCTGCTTTTGTAGGGAGACGATCTAGTACTCAATGCGAAGGCTGTACAGTGAAAACAAAGATGGCGCGGCGATTTCGCAATTTGCGTGGATACCAAATGAGCTGCTCCAAATGCTGAAGACTTCTAACGACATTCGGTATGTGACTTTTTTTCTCGTTACGCGCCCGCGCTGAATGAAATGGAATATTCTAGATTTGTCGTGGAGGAGGTTGTAGCAGATCACATCCTGCCGCTGCCGCCACTGGCTTCGACTTCTACGTCCAAGGGCGGAGGTGAAGTCGACGAGGTGGCATGGACAGACCGACTGCTGACTGTCATGGCATACTGGATGACGAAACGGCTGTGACAATGCTGCTGTCGATGAGCACGTTGCAGCGCCCGTGCGTCCCTTGTGTTTTGTCATTGTGTTGTTTTTCGCTCACTATATTACTCTATTATCTACCCATAGGCGTCCAACCGCGTATGATCATTTTGTCATGACCTGTGTCTTGAACAATGTGTGCATCTAGAAAACTTCACGTTCATTTACGGTCTAACTTTTGGCAGGGCGGAGTCATTGACGAAAATGAAGAAGCGATCACGAACAAGTTGGCCCTATTGATCAAGCATCTGAGCGGTAGGTACCATCCATGATCCCTTTGAAAAGACAGAAAGCAGACTTCAGGTCGACGCAGGAGGATGCGCCGATCCGGTCAAAGCGTCGGAGGACCTCAACGCCTTTGCCAAGCTCAATGAGCAACGGTTGTATAAACTGCTCAAGATTTGCCTGGACCCCAGACGGACCTCAAAGGGCTCGTCAAAGCCACCGTGAGCGAGCCCTTTCTCCCTTCCTAGACATCCTAAACGATACCGTGCAGAGCGAATTCATCAAGCGCATCGACACGGTTTCTGCAGGGATCGCATCGACGATGACTTCCTTCCTCCGCCAGGCGTCTCTGAGGCTCATCAACCAGTCGTCGGTGCCCACCCTGCTCAAGCGTCTGGGCAGGTCGCATCGGCTGACAGCGGACATTGCGGCGAGGTTGTTGAGGTACATCGCGAAACACCAGCCGGCGCTGTTCAAGAGCCATATTGCCGAGCTCGTGGAGGGAGTTGCGGCGTCGGATGAGCTGCTTGTTCAGGTGTCGTTGCATGCGCTGGCATCGGTAGCAAGGTGGGATGAGAAGGTTGGGCCGACGGATAAGTGCGTGTCTCTTTGTCCGCCATTAATGAAGATGTGGAGGGGCTGATCGGAGGATGCTTGTATAGGCGGACGCTGGAACGCATCAAGAGCGTGGCTCTTGAGGGCACATTTCGGCAGGCCAAGTTTGCTGCACGCTTCTTAGCATTCTCGAAAGAAAAGGCAGTGTTTTGTGCGGAAGTTGCTGAGGTGCTCATGCATTTAACTTCAGTCTTTGGCACTGCTGATTGCTTTTGATTCGTACAGGCGATCGCTGACTCGCTCGAGACGACGACGCCGGAGAATTTGGTATCGCATGTTGCGGTGCTCGTGCAGTTTGTGCGATTTGCGCCGGATGCGTTCGAGCAGAAGAGTAACGTACTCATGGGATTCCTCGTCAAGAAGCTGCTCATGGTTCCGACGCACCCCTTGGATGTCTGTATATTGCATATCTTCTGTTCTGATTGTCACTGTCCTCATCATCATTGTCCACTCATAGGATGCAATGGAAACTGAAGAGGAGTGGGCCGACGAAGAGGAAGTGTCAGACAATCTGCGTGCCAAGGTCCTTGCCATCAAGGTGTGCAGGCATCGTTGTCTTGCCCATGCGCAGGCGGAAAATGCCGTTGAGATTGCGACACCGGTGCTCAAGCTGCTGGCATCTCTACTCGACAACGATGGCTCGCTGACGGTGGATTCGGGCGAGGAGTGAGTGACTGACGAACTCTAGAGATGGTTCGTCGTCATTGACGCGTATCTTTCTTTCTTCGGCAGCCCGAAAGTCAAGTCTCGCATGAGGCTGCAGGCGGCGGTCTCGTTGCTGCACCTGGCGTCTGTTCCCGCATTCGCCAAGATGATTGCGCCGAAATTTTTGAGATTATCTCTTGTCGTGCAAGATACATGCTTTGACGTGCGGATGACGTTCTTGAAGAAACTGTGTCTGTTGTGCCCGCGACACAAGTTGCCATCGCAATATAATGTCATACCGTTCCTCACCGTTCATGACCCAGAGGTCGATGTAAAGAATATGGTATGTCCACTTCCCCTACCCTTTTTTTGTGACTGAAGAGTTTGGTGGAAGGCAATGTCGTATATTGTTGGCTCGATGAGGAAGATGGCCCCAGGTAAAGCTTGCGGTAATGGCGACCTTGATTGTAGCTAATAAAGCCGAGTAGCTAAACGAGTGCAAGATATGGAGATGATCTTCATCCGAGTGCTCCAATTGCTGGCACACCATCCTGATTTTGCCGTCGCCACCCAAGATGAGCTGCTTGACATTACCAAGTATGCATGGTATCGTGCTCTTGTTTACACGAATGTGGCTGACATCCATGTGTCCTTTCCAGATATATTTGGTTTTACCTGCAACAAGTTGCCAGCGCGAATTCGATCTCTCTTCTTTTCCATTTAGCTGGGCGGGGCAAGACGGTTTATGACGCGGATGGGGAATCGGAGGTGAGTCGGCGTAGTCTCAAGTCGATCCTTCTTCACGCTGATTCCGTATGCATTTCCCAGAATTTCTGGGTCGTGTGTGAATTGGCGCAGGAACTGATCAAGATCTGGGCAGAGCAGCACTCGCTGACCGTTACCACGCATCCGGGCAAGATCAAGCTTCCGCCAGATATTTTGCGGCCGATGGAGAAGGCCGAATTAACCAAGCAGAATCGCGATACGGTTTATCTGACGGAAGGGCAATTGGAGTGGGTGACGCAAACATACAATCCGTCAAAGGTTTGTTCCTTCGTTGGCAAAGGGGCCTTTCGAAACGTTGAATCGTTCCCGCTTGCAGGACAAGAAAGAGAGGAAGGAGAGGACGGCAACCAAGCGCAAGGCTCCTGCGAAAACGAATGGGAATCCGACCAAGTGGGTGTCGCCGGATGCTGCTTCGTCTTTTTCTGGTCATTTACGGGATTTCCAGACGACGGAGAAAGCGCCACTCGGGCCATTCGGACGACGACGACGACGACGACGACGAAATGGACGACGATGATCCTGATGCTGAAGAGAGATCGGAGCCTACCGTTGATGATGATGATGAGGAATCCGAGGCGGACGGAGAGGAGCGGTTAGGTCGAGGGCAGCGGATTCGCGCTAAGGTGTGCAACTTTCCTCTCTCTGTGGTCCTCTCATCAACTTCTGCGCAGAGAAAACAGGCGAAGGCCGCGCGGAGGAAGGCGCGACAGAGTTCGCCGACAGCGAGCTCGGAAGGATGAATGCCTGAGTGCCTCTTCTTCAAATTTCCTCACTCACGATTCTTCTGGTGCTTTGTTCTGATGCTCGTATCTGTACAATATGGCTATTTTATTTCCTAACATCTCACTGTTGTCGCTATCCAACTTTGCTCTCGAATGAACAATTTTCTGTACCTGAAAGAACTTTGGATCAGAGGGGACAACCAAGAAAGGCAATTCGCTTACTGCATCCTTACTGCATCTTTTCCTCAAGCTCACGTTGCGCTGGGTCTGTGGATTGTCGTGCACACGCGCCGAGACCTTCCGAAGAGATAATAATTCAATATTCTGAAGTTCTGCGCCAGCCATGTCGGAAATTCCAGCCAAACGACTATTGCCGCCCAAGGAAGCGACACTATTCAAGGAACTATTAACATTGTACGAAACTAGACAGCTCAAGAAGGGCCTGAAAACTGCGGACCAGATTCTCAAAAAAGTCCCTGAACATGGAGGTCTGTATTACGCTGCGCTACTTGTACATGGGAGAGCTCATCAAATTTCTCTGTAGAGACGACGTGTATGAAAGGTCTCGTGTTGACGCACATGGGGCGTCGTGAAGAGGGCATTGAACTGGTTCGCAAGGGGGTTCGACTCGATCTCACGTCTCACATCTGCTGGCATGTGTACGGCTTAATACACAAGGGAGAGAAAAATTACGAGGAGGCGCTCAAGTGCTATACACAAGCGTTAAGGTTCGACAAGGTACGTATGGCTCGCGCTCATTTCACCGTCATTGGATCCGATCTCTTACAGGAAAACCTGAACATCCTACGTGACGCGGCCCAACTGCAGACACAACTACGGATATTCGATGGACTGGTCGAGACTCGACATACATTACTCAAAATCCGCCCCGCAATGCGTCAACACTGGGTCGCATTGGCCGTTGCGTACCATTTGAACGGGAATCTGACCGAGGCAAAAAAAGTGATGGAACATTACGAGTCGACGTTGAAAGTGAGCAGTTCATGTTTTTCTTTTTTCCATTCGCGTGACGGAAGCTACCTAGAACGTCCCCAATTACGACGTAGAGCACTCTGAGACCATGCTGTACCATGTCCGTCTTCTGGAGGATCTCGGCGAATTCAATGAGGCTCTCGCATTGCTCGACGTCAACGCAAAATCGAGAACTATCGTCGATCGGACTTCTATAATGGAAATCAGGGCGCGCCTGCTGTCGAAATTGGGGTCTGAAGAGGCCGAACACGCGTGGCGCGTGCTCGTTGAGCATAATCCTGAATGCTATCAATACTACATTGGATACATTTCTAATCTCGGACTAACATTAGGTGCGTCCCTTTGTACTGCGGATAGCATCGTACTAAGCTGACTCTCAAGACGCAACGGACCCAAATGCTCCAAAGACACTCACCCTCCTCGAGGAGTTCGCTACTCAACTCCCTCGAGCAACAGCTCCCCGGCGATTGGCTTTAACAATCGCTTCTGGAGACCACTTCACAGAACTCGTCACTCCTTACATCTTCTCCGGCCTCAAAAAGGGTATTCCGTCCCTGTTCTCGGACATCAAGGGTCTCTACCGGGATGAGCCGAAACAGCAGATAATAGAAAAGGTCGCTGTTGCCGCTCGGGACCAGTTCACCCCGAACTTCACTGAGCCATCTTCTTCAACGACCTCCATAGACGTCGAACCGACCTCGTATCTTTGGACGCTCTACTTCTTAGCACAACATCACTCCTACCTCGGCCGGCATCCACAAGCGCTTGAAATCCTCGATCTTGCGCTGGCGCACACCCCAACTCTTCCTGAACTGCACATGTTCAAGGGGCGCGTGTTAAAGCGAGCGGGAGACCTATTTGGGGGTGCTCGTTGCCTCGAGGACGCCAGAATTCTCGACGGACAGGACAGGTTCCTCAACACGAAGAGCGCCAAATACCGCCTTCGAGCAGGGATGGTAGACGAAGCAAGCGCTCTGTTCGGCCTGTTTACCAAGGTGCGTACTATCATCTTGCCACCTCGGTGCCAGGGGCTCACGTCACGAGCTGTAGAAAGACGCTCCGAGCCCTGGTGCAGACCTCGAGGACATGCAGTCACTGCTCTACCTCGTTGAAGAAGCCGATGCTCACAACCACAACGGGAACCTTGCGATGGCGCTGAAACGGTACATGGCGGTGAACAAGGTTTGAAAGCATCCATCAGTCCGCCGCTTTTTTTGATAGCGTTCAAGGTCTTCGACGACGTGGAGGATGATCACTATGATTTCCACGGATATTCGTTCCGGAAATTCACGATCAATATCTATATGAAGTGCGTGCCCGATTCTTTTTGGTTCCTCACATTCTTCACTCACCCCGCTGAAGTCTTTTATCCTGGGAAGATAGCTTACGATCCCATCCTGCATACGTCAAAGCAGCGTTATCTGCTTCAAGGGTCCGTCGGCTCTCAGTCGCATGTGATTCCAGCTGCTGATTCATCGCGTGTCGTAGATCTTCGTAGCCCTACATGACGACCCTTCTCTAGCCACGGGGACCGCCTCTGGTATGTCCTCACCGTCGTCTTTCCCACTGTCGAAAAAACCCATACCAATGCAGCTCAACTCACGAATAAAGCCAAGAAAAAGGCAAAAAAAGCGGCCGAGAAACTCAAAGAGGATACCGCCAAGAAAGGCACGGCCTTCGTTTGTCTGCTTGCCTCGCAATTGACCTGTCTTGGATAACACAGCAGCTACCCAGCAGTCCAACGACGACAAAGGTCTGGAGCCAATAGTCAAGGATGACGATCCCGATGGTACAAAGCTCTTGCAATGCACAGATCCGCTCGAGCGAGCTGCCAAGTTACTCAAACCATTGGCTACTCTGGCGGAAACGAACATCGAAGTTTGGATTGCAACATATGATGTGGCCGTTCGACGCAGTCAGTCCATGTTTGCTCCTTTTCCCCTGGTTCGTTGACCCTTTGTCCCAGAAAAGTACCTCCAAGCCTCAAAAGCTTTATTGCGTGCTCTTTCGATCGACGCTGAGCATCCTGAACTGCACATACGACGGATCGAATTCCGCCAGACGGGTGAGTGGGATGACTTCGTTGTGGTTGCCAATGTCTCAGGCCATTGTCTCAGTGTCCTCTCTTCCCGAGTCCCCTCAGGTTTCTGGGGCGTTGCTAGCCGAGTCATTATCTAAGCTGCTTCCAGAGGAGGTTTCCCTTGAGGCCTTCAATTCACAGTACCTCCAACGCCACGCCACTGAAGCGCCGGCGATTCTGGCTGTCGCGAAAGTGATGGTTAAGTTGCAGACTCCACAGGATCAGGTGGACGAGACTTTGTTCACCGCATTCGGTGCAGAGGTCCGGCCCGACATCAAGGTCAACCTCGTTCTTGCGAAACGTCGTGGCGTGTCTGTTTGCTGATTCTCCTTCTCCTCATGTAGACCGCACAGTCGATCCTGTCGTTCTTGGGCAAGACCAAATCACCGAGGCAGGACGAGTTCAGGACGAGTTGTCAGGAGAAATTTGCGCTGAGTACGGTGTTCAAGTCGGGAGAGGAGTTGGCGAAGCTGCGCGAGATGGCGCTCGCACCCCCATCTCATGCCGCCGCCACGTCTGACAAGGCAGAGGATAGCATACCTTGAATCTAGGTGTATGTAGATGTAATACTAATGCTGTAGAATGCGGCCTTCGCACTTCGTTATCTCCAAGGAATATTCCAAGATGGCTTTTTCTGTATCTTTCGAAGGATGCTCGGAGGCAAGAAATGGTGTGAGCGGGGATTGCATTGTGCAGCGCAGCGTACTATAAATCGATCCCCACTATCCAAAATTCCAACAGCCAGATCATAGATGTCTGCGAGTCAACGAGCAATTCGAGCGCTTGAATTCTACCTGCTGCCAAGTCGTAACGAGGGTATTGAACGCCTCATTGCAAATAACCATGACACGGACTGCTGTGTCGAACGGCTCCGCGCCTTTGCTTTCTGATACCACTGTCAAGCCGTTCCTCCTCCACCTCTACGGCTTCGGTAACACCAACAGCAAACTGCGCTAGGTGGCGGAATCGATCCCAACTACTTCGGTCCCATGTGTGTCTTCCTCCAAGTAGCAGTATATAGGGAGAGCTGCCCGAGATACGCCAATGCCCCAGCACTTGTGTCGAGTTGGACGTCGGTATCTGAATCACAAATTACGCCTTGGATGTGTACGAGAGCAGAGATGACGTAGAGCCGTTTCTGCAGATTCCCCATGAACCTCTGTTGCCGGTGAAACACTTCAACAAACTTATCCCCCATGTACACTGATGTTGTACATAGTACTCACGCGTCATAGGCGTCGTGCAACGAGAGAGGCGAAATTAAAATGCACACGGGCCGGCAAGACTTGGGGACCACAAATCGACCCACAGAATAGGAAGAGGATCAGCGGTTTGTCTCCAGACGACACCTCCTGGTCGGGGTCAGGCCTGAAGAACAGGCCATGAACAGAGTGAGAACGCTACAGTGAGCGTGATGGCAGTCTGACTGTCGCGCGCAGGGGACAGAGCCAGATGACCACAAAGAAATTGGGACAAGGGATTCGAAGCATTGGACGAGACCTCAGAGAGTCGTGAAAGGGCCGTGTAGGCTCAGGTAAGCTCATATAGATTCATGTCTAGAGGTTCGTGTGCTGCCGGTCGGAACGCGCGTATTTATGCCCGCTGAAGTGGGTCGTGCGAGGAGGGAGCAGAGTTGAAGGAATGTGTACGATCCAAAGACGCGCTTTTGTAAATATTATGTACGCCGAGTTGTATCCGACGGATCACACGATCATTTTTTTCTCGAGAATGTAATATGGCCATTGAACCCTCCGACGTCAAAGTCTATACTGTTAACGGGCCACTGCTTCGTCGTCGTCGTCCTTGCCCGACTGGCTCACCCGAAAACGCGCGGCGAAGGGAAAGGGCAAGCGCGCCGTCCGCGAGCATGTCGAGGGTACAATCGAGCTCATTCAGGGATTTGAATTTCCCGAAGCCAGCAACCGCATTAAAACGACCCGGGATGGCAGTTCGCAATTGCTACGGGGACATACAAGCCCCAAATGCGAGTATGGGATCTCTCCCAACTTACCCTAAAATTCGAGCGCCATTCTGACGCGGAAAATGTCGACTTTGTGATGCTCTCGGACGACTGGACGAAGTCAATACACTTGCAAAATGACCGGACCATTGAGGTCCATACACAGGGTGGCTTTCACTACCGCACACGCATACCCCGCTTTGGCCGCTCGATTGCATACCACTTTCCGTCCTGCGACGCATATGTGTCTGCGGCGGGCAATGAGATCTACCGTCTCAACCTGGACCAGGGGCGATTCATGACTCCCCTCGTTCTCGAGAACTCTGATAGCGAAATTTCCGGCGTCAACACCATCGACGTCAACCCTGCGCACCAACTGCTTGCCTTTGGCTTGGAGGGTGTGGGCTCTGCGCAATTCTGGGATCCCCGATCGCGTTCGTGTGTCGCCGTCCTTCGGCTGCCGCGAAATCGGCTTGAGCCGCCGCATGGCGCGGATTTACCACTCAGCGTCACTGCTATATCCTCCCGCGCAGACGGGCTTTCCTACGCACTGGGGACGTCCACGGGGCACACTCTCCTTTACGACATCCGCGCAGGGAAACCATTCGCTCTCAAAGACCAGGGCTACGGGCTGCCTGTAACGAACGTCACCTGGATCGAGGGCGGCAGCCGAATGGCTGGCGACGGTATGGTGCTGAGTGCTGATAAGAAGGTCATCAAGATCTGGGACCGGCATTCGGTATCGTCTCTTTTCGCGCTTTCAAAAAGTAAATCAAGCTAACTCAATGGCAGCCCTCTACAAACTTCGCTGCAATCACCCCCGCCTCGGACCTGAACCACGTCCACCACGTCCCCGGAAGCGGCTTGCTCATGACGGCAAACGAGGGGATCCAGATGGCGACGTATTACATTCCGCAGCTCGGACCAGCGCCTCGCTGGGCAAGCTTCCTTGAGAACATCACGGAGGAGATGGAGGACCAGACCACGCGGTCCGTGTACGAGGACTACAAGTTTGTCGAGCGGAGCGAACTGAGCGCGTCAGTCCCTTCTTCCTTCTCCCCTCGCACATACATATCATTGTTCGTTGCTGACACCCAAACGACAGTCTGGGCTTAGACCACCTCGTGGGCACGCCGACCCTCAAGCCGTACATGCACGGATACTTCCTCTCCCTCAAGCTCTACGATGCCGCGCGCCTCATCGCGAACCCTTCGCGTATACCGATTATCGTGAAAAGCTCGTTCGCGAGCGGATGGAGAAGCTCGCGGAGTCGAGGATCCGCACGAAGAAGGAGGGTTCTGGTTCCACCTCTGCTGCTGCGAATGTGAAAGTGAACCGCGCGTTGGCGGAGAAGATCCTGCGAGACGAGGAGCGCGAGCGGAAGCGCGCTGAGCGCAGGCGGAAGCGCAAAGAGAGCGCTGATGCTGATGAGGGGATGGATGTAGATGGGGAGGAGGCGCCGCAGCCGAAACTCAAGGCAAGTATTCTCACGGACCCACGGTTCGCCAAGGTGTTCGAAGACCCGGCGTTTGCAGTCGACGAGAACAGTCGCGAGTATGCGTTGATGAACCCCTCCGCGGTGGCTGCCCAGCGCCGAGGCGACGTGCGGCAGAAGACGGCTGTGGAGGAGGAGGACGAGGAGAGCGATAAAGTGTCATCGGACGGCCTTGGCGGTAGCGACGAAGACGACAGTGATGGCGATAGTGATGAGAGTGGAAGCGGGAGCGATAGCAGCGACGCTGGAGGTTTGTTTCCCTCTTCTTGACGCAGTTCGTTGACTGAGGACCGACGTTATCACAGCGCTCAACAAATTCGACCCCCGCGCAAGGCCGGGGCAAAAGAACGTCCGGGCCGAAGCGGCCTATACGCGTGTACGGGAACAAAACCGACGCGCGAACCGGAGCAACTACGTCCCAATGCGCCCTGCTGCGTCGGGCGTCGGCGGATCGCGACAGGCGGATCGCGAGGCGACATTTGGCCAGCGCCGGGGAACCGGCAGCGGCTCGCAGACGAAAAACAAAACCGCGGACGCCTCCGAGGAGGGGCCGGCGCATGGTGCGATGGAGGTAAGCTGGGTTCCGTCCGCCACTTCGGCAGACGTAGGCACCGGCGGTACTGCGAAGGGGCAGAGCCGGTCACGGCCGGCGAAGGGTGTTGAGCTCGTTGGTGCTGGGATGGAGAAGGGCCGTGGCGGTCCGAGTGAGACGGAGATCGCGGAACAGGATCGGAGGGGGCGGACTCAGCGCCGTAAGGGTGTTCGGAGTGGGAGTAAGAATGTGTTTAGAAGAATGGGTTGATTGTACATTGTTCTTGCCTAGTTACATCGTACATACTGATACAGTTGCACATGCAAAACGAGAGAAAACATGCAAGTGAAAAACTTCAAGGAATGGGTGGGTATGTGTGTAGAGGACCAGTGCCATGAGCCTACATCAAAACCATAAAGTCAAGTCGAGCGGCCGGTTGGGCGGCGTCACGCACCGCTCATTGTTCCCATGCCCGCGGCCGACAGCGCACACAAAGGAAACAGTACACTCTTTCTTTTCACGAGCACGATAGCGTATTTACAATTTACTACATCGGGATTGCGACAGCAGACAAACGAGAGAAAACTTTGAGAGCATAGGGACGAACGTGTGCGGACGGTCCAGGTACGTTCAGTTGAAGTTGTTGTACCCGCCTCCGCCATAGCCTCCACCACCGTAGCCGCCCCCTCCACCGTAGCCTCCTCCTCCTCCACCATAACCACCTGAAAATCGCAGAGTCAACGAAGAAGAATGGAAGAGACAAGAAAAGACAGGCAGACCTCCGCCGCCGCCGCCGCCACGCTCACCAGCCACGTTGACCTGAAGGAAATAAGATAAGTCGAAGAAGACGCCTCAACGGCGGTAAAGCAAATCACCCGGAGGCGCCTGCCATCAAGCTCTTGGTCGTTGAGGTTGTCGATCGCAGCCTGGGCCTCTTCGGGGGTGCTGAAGGTGACGAATCCAAAGCCTCTGGCGCGTCCAGCTGGGATAGACGTCAAGCATGCGTATATGAAATGCAAACGACGTGGAAGACTTACTCTCGCGGTCTTTCATGACGATGCTCTGTCAGAAACGGTGAGCTTTCGCCCTTGAAGAAAAGGAGTGGACTTCACATCGGTGATATTACCGTGGGGGGCGAAGGCCTTAGATCATAAATTAGAGGAAAGTCGAGGAGATGCAAGCGTCAAGTTGGAAGTACCTCACGGAGCCCTCATCGTTCGTGCTCCAACTCAAATTTCTGAGGAACGGTTAGCCGTGGACGAGACAGAAGAAAAAGAAGACACACCCGACGTACAACTTTGACATGACTGCGATACCGAAACGGAGTACTTAGCGAAGCACAAGAAACCTCAACCGAACAAAGACTGGAACGGAGTGCTAGTTGGTGAGAGGGAAGAGGGATGGAGCAAATCTGCACAAAGTCGAGGCCTTTTATAAGAAAATGCGAATTTGGAACTCCGCCACAACATGGCAGCCCTTCTTTTGATTGACTTTGCAGTGTGGATGTAATTATTACGTCTCCGCCCTTTTGAATTTCTGCCTCCAAGGACGAAGTACTGCAGAGAGATTCCGCCGAAAGGTTCGGTCTGAGCTTGATTATCCTTTGCCTTGGCGGAAACAGAGAAATTGGGCTCTCGGGTACTTCCAATTCGGTCGATGGGCGTTGTAGTATCCAAAAAAGGAAGTCTGAATTCCCCAGGCCAGATGGCACGTGAACAGAAGCACCTCAACCGGACATCGCAGCCACGGATTTTCCTCCGCTGTACTTTCCACAAGAGGCTTGTAGCTTACTATGTGCTTGTATGCGTTTGGGATTGTCTACGGATTTCGGGTTCCGTTCCTCTCCAAGCTAAGTACTAGTACTAAGATAGGTCGCGTCCATTTGGCGTCCATATGCATCCAACATGATGTCTCAACGAGTTTGTATATCGAACTTCTACATCCTGTCAGTCCTTTAAGCTGCTTCCAAGAGTGTCCTCGAATATTTTGAGCAATATTCGAGCTTTACATCGCAGCAAAAGGCTAGCTTATAAGTAGTTCTTCCCAACTTGTCCGAAAACCATGATGCCATTTCATACACATCAGAAGAGATGGAAGGGAGATGCTTCTCCTTTTTCCCCCTCGTTAAGATATGAAGGAATGCGTTATAACTGAATTTCGTATCCCAAACGCTCCAAAAAATGCATTATGGACAGAAATGTCACAGGAGACCGGCGGATCAGAAACTGATGACAAGGTCGGCGGGAGAGACTACAATTGGACTACAAGGAGACTGTAGTATTCACTGGTCAAACGTTCAAGTCTGTTCAAGTGCTAATAGAGCGCGACTCGAGGCAGAAAGCAGCGCTGATCGGGAGCTATGCTGTTATTTTAGACCGTAATCGATGAATCGATTAATCGATCGACGACGATAACAGTCTGGGGAATTTCGACCTCCTTGTTGGGTTGTGCCAAGTTTGGTTCCCTCTCTCTTCCTTCTTGCCATCTTCGTCCCAGTCTCCGTTCGATCGAGCATTTTCGTTAGTTACTTCGTTCAGTATCGAAGTCATGTCCAAGTTGTATGTCGGGTGAGTTACTCTTCCCTCCTATGCCTCATCTCGGTCTGACTGCCATAGGAATTTGAGCTGGAACACGGACGACGACAGGCTCCGTGAGGTATTTTCCACCGACATCTTTTCGATTTCACCACCGATTTTCGGTCCTAGGTGTTGTTCCGCCTACGGTGTCGTCACCGATGTAAGTGATCACCATTTTTCTTCGTTCGCGACCTCACTTTTCTCTAATAGAGCATCATCATGAAGGATCGCGAGAGCGAGTCTCGCTCGCATTCTCCATACTACGCGTAATTACCGTCCACTATAGCCGGCCGCGCAAGAGGCTTCGGATTCGTCACCTTCAGCTCCGCCGAAGAGGCTCAGGCCGCCATTGACAACCTGCACGATCAAGAGCTTGATGGCAGACGCGTCCGCGTGCGTGGCTTCATCGTCAGCCTGTCTGTTGTCTCACTTCTGTCACTTTCGTAGGTCACCTTGGCCAATGAGCGTGGCAGCGGCGGAGGTATGTGGTTCCATGTCGCCGTTTCCAAGATTTCTCCGGTTGACTGTCGTTTCAGGCGGGGGACGCAGCTATGGTGGGGGCGGAGGTGGCTACAATGGCGGCGGAGGTGGCTACAGTGGTGGTGGCGGCTACAGTGGTGGTGGTGGTGGTGGAGGCGGCTACGGTGGCAGCTACTCCAACAACTGGTGAACACGGGTTAGTACATGCTGTCTCTTGACGCTCTCCAGTTGCGGCCTCTGATCGATACCGTTGTTCATGCAGCTGATATTTCTTCTCAAAGTTCTTGAACCTTGTCTGCTGTCGTCTTGGCATCCTTCTGTACAAGTGTCGTGTGTCCTAATCCGGACGAGCAAATACGTAGTTGTGAAAAGACACTGATCGTTCTCATACGCGCCCTGCGTGCGCTGAGTCTCGTTCGCAGAAATAACATAAATAAAAAGGTCATGTTCGGTGGTCTCCCCTAGACCGTCACGAAGTACTATTGTCCTCCACCCGTGCCTTAGTTTTTGTAGCGTACGCTCCGGGTCAGACACCCCACCATTTGAAATATGCATACGTAGCCACATCTTTTACAACATAGGATCTCGCTCCAATCAATAGGTCTTCTTCTTCTCGTCCACCGACAGGCCACCTATGAGCGCAGAGTGATCAGTCCGTGAAAGGGAAGGATATATACTGGGAGCCGCACCAGGGCCCATGTTGACGAGGAGGATTAGACCACCCACAATCGCTGTCAGTGATGAAAGAATCAGTTCCGCTGTCATCGAATGACCTGAGGAAGGCAGAACGTACACAGTGTTTGGAAAAAGTCATATCTGCCGAATGACGCGTCAGCTCCCCGATATCATTTGACAAAAGAAAAAACGTACTTGAGGAAGTCACGCTGAGGATGTGTAGAGTGGACGCTCCACCAGTTGTTGGCAAAGACGTTGAATATGCTCAACACGACGACGAGGAAGGACGCGGACCACTTGGCTTTGAAGCCGACTGCTACCATGATGCACGCGGCGAGTCCGACGACAGAGACAAACACGCGGACAATGCTCCATTTGCCCTGCATGATGAACCCGAGGAATAGGAAGATGAGCAACACACGGCCGGCGAGGAGGAAGCTTCGGAATGTCTGTCAGTAGATTGTACATGGAGGTGATACAAGGGAACACACTATTTCCTGCGGTCTGTCTCACTGAGGGTCGGCAGGCCGGCGAAAAGCTTCTTTCGAGAGACCATGGAGTCGCTGAAGACCATGAAAAGGCCGCCAATGACGCTGAGGTTGCGCAGAAAGAAGTTGAGGTCGAAGATGAGACCGTAGCCAAAGCCCTGGATGATAACGACGCTGAGAAGACCAGCGACGGCGTATTCGGTGTAGCGTTTCAGAATGACCAAGGAAGATCCGCCGAGCATGGTCTACGGGAAGGATGAGGTAGGGTTTCAAATTAGGACAGCGAGCCAGACTTACCACAACGTTGATGAGCAGGAACAGGTGCGAGATTCCCCAAGGGAACTTCCTGTGTCTGAAAGAACGTGTCAGACGACGGTGCGAATACAAAATAGCCGGCGCGACGCACTGCTGTAGATACCAGAGCTGGTCGCCCCACTGCGTCAAGATCCGCAACGCGTCCTCGAGGAAGGTGACAACAATAAGAAAACGGCCAATTTGTGGCAAATGGGGCTTCAACGGCTGCGAGTAAATTTCGACATAGTCCTCGACCTGCTTGCTGAAAGCTCGCAGCTTCTCCAGCGGGTCGTCTGGGTTGGCTGACCGGTAGCCAGCGGAGGCGGAAGAACGCGAATTTGAAAGCCCATGAGGGTCGGAATTGTAGTTGTTCGTCTGCGGACGAGCAATGCTAATGCGCGAAGTCATGGCGGAAACAGAGAAGAATAAAGATTTGACGCGGAGAGGGCCGAGGACGACGTGGCGATATTTGGTCACGACAGCTCATCAAAACTGAAAACCAAAAACCATCATTTTGCCTGTCTCGGTAACCCAGACGTTTGGGTGTGACCTTATCTTATCCGGGACTGTTCCGGCGGAGTTCGAATAAATGATAAGAAACACGAAACCCAGATCACACCCAAACGTCTGGGGCATTTGGTATAGCAACGCCCCCTCTACGGTCACATCAGTCACTTTCGTCACTCGGATCATCTAAAGGTGGGCCCGGCATTCCTTTGACATTTTCTCAATGCGCCGACTGCCAGCCACTGGGCTTCTGCGAAAAATCAGAGCCCCAGTTCTGAGTACTCTGGATCTAAAATTTACATCCAGGAAGATTGAAGGACTCTCCGGGAATGCGGGCGGCAGGGTGTGTATAATGTCAGATCACTATCTAGTGTTTAGCGAGGCAGCCGAGGCGTCGGATAAGTGCTCCGTGATTGATGTGACCGTATGGGGGGTGTTCCTATACCAAATGCCCCAGACGTTCTGGTGTGATCTGCGGCCCATCTTTTTTATCATTTATTGAAACTCCGCCGGATCAGTCCCGTGAGTCAAGATAAGAGATATCTGAATCGCTAGCAGATCACACCTAGAACGTCTGGGTTACCGAGACAGCATTTTGCAGTGCCTCGCCCTACACATGTACATGTAGCAGCGCTAGCGTGTAGCCAGGGCCGCGAAAAATCCATGATCAATTGTGAGCGCATTTCGAACCCAAGACACCGACTCTTCAAAGGCAGTTTGTTCCAACGTAATTAAACTTGGAAAGACAATTGCACGCAGATGATAATACAACTCGAAGGGGCTATTGATACACGGCAGGTAGACGCGATAGAGTGTGGTGATACATTTGGATGGTCTGCGGCGGCGACGTCTGATAGACGGCCAAAAAAAAATAAGGAACCGAAAAACGAAAGACACGAAAGAAGAAAGCTACTCAAGGCTCACTTGCACGCACTCCTGCGCACCATCCCAGTCCTGCAAACGGTGTGCAATCCACCCTCTGACTTCCTCATCCATGTCCCCGTCCACGCCTCGGACTCGGAAATGGACCAACTCCAGTTTGATAAGGAGTGGATTGGCCAAGACCTTTACAAGGGCGCTCCAATCTATCAAGTCAAGCTGCGACTCTCCCCCAAGCCAGATATTGAATGTGATCTGCGAGAGCTCTAATGGAGCGATATTGGCGAGGAAAGGGACGAGCCAGATATACGGGGAGACGTCGACATCGGGGGGCGGGGTAGTGGGTGAAGAGGGACTAGTGGGAACCGATAAAGGGAAAGCTGATTGACGCAGATCGTCCGTAGCCTAGTGTGAAGGGATAAGTCTATGTCTCTGATGGCATCTGAATCGTACGGGCGTCAACACTTTCGAGTCTGCTATGCCACTTCACATACCTCGAAGGGCGGGGGTATCGACGGGACTGTTAGTCAAGAATCCGATCTCCAGGTTCTCTAACGACGACGCGATTGACAAAAGGAATGTTCCAAGGAGATTTGCTTCACGTGGGAGAATCTCCGGGAGATACAGGGAGCGGATGGGCGCAACCGACGGGGCGTCGACCTCTGCAGCCACACCAGAAAGCCAAGAGAGGACGGGTGAGTTGGAGCACGCGAAGAGTTTAAGTGTGCGGAGGCTAGAAAGGAAGTGGGGTGGGTGGTCCGATGGCTGACCTCGGCTCCCACGATATCCCATGTAACATTGTCGAGAATGAATTCTTGCAGCTCGTAAAATCGTGAGGCGAACGTGCGAAGGATGGAGAATGAGGGGAAGTGGATGAATTTCAAATCCAGAACTTCAAGGTCCGGAAGATTCTTCCTTGGCCTTGCAAAAGGGCGGTGGTGGCAGGAGAAGCTAGATAGTTCCAGCTCCAAGCCTCCATGTGGATCGTGCGGATCTGTTCTAGGGTCGTCACAAACATGATGATATCGCTGAATTCGTCCCGCTGTTCGCGCATCCACATCCCACCTAAACCGACACTGCGGATATAGGGGACGATTGTGGCGGTTGCTTGCGGTGAGTCGCGTAAGTATTTGATGAACTCGGGGCGAAAATTGACAGAAAAGAAGAGATGGCGACGGCACCGAGGTAGCCACGCCTTGCAAACCAGACTGCAAGTAGAAAGGGTGAATTTTGAAGAGCGAAATTCGTCAAGGAACAGGTCGTAAAGCTCCGGAGCGAGTCGAGCGGTGATGGTCGAAGGGAGCGACATGGTAGCTGCTCCCTGACCAATACTATCGCTGAGGTGGCCGGAAGGAGAATAAGATGCGAGACGGCCCTTTTGAGTGCGCGGCGCCCTGTGTCGTGTCGCCTCGCGTAAAGGGCGAGCCATTGTTCACCGTCAGGGTAGGACTTGTAATTGAGAACAAGGCATCTGAAACAAAATAATATAAGGCCAGACAGGGAGACGTGCAAGTCAGAGCTGTGCGGCCGCGTAATGATATTCAGGAACAAAAGGCAAAGGGATGTGTCACTCTGTGTCACCACCTCTCAACTTGCATTCACGACCTGAAAAAAAGGTCTGCTCTCCAACTGTCATCTGCAGATGATTTCTATGTTGCTGACATCCTCTGACAACTGACATTTACTAGGTCAACCTATACAAGTCATGGGGAAACGCAAACACTCTCCCAGTCTAGAGTATATATCAGACGCAGATTATTCCGATTCGGACGACGAGTTTTACGCGTCAATGGAGTTCAAGAAACGGAAGAAGACCATCTCCAACCACCAGGCATCTGAAAAAAGGACGAAACGCGATATAGACGCGGTGAATGATGCGTCAACTGTTACTACACGGCACGCGAAATCTATACATACAATTCACCGCGCGGATGTTTCGTCTATTCGTGCAACACTTTTACAATGGTACTTCAAAGTGCGCGACTCGCGCAATATGCCTTGGAGAAAGCAGTACGACCCAGCGTTGGGATTGGAGGAGCGGGCTCAGAGGGCGTACGAGGTGCTAGATGATGCCACCCAGCAAACGCGCGCTCATTTTCGCTATAAAAGGTGTGGGTATCTGAAATCATGCTTCAGCAAACTCAAGTTGCCACCGTCATCCCGTATTACAATCGCTGGATGGAAAAGTAATCATCAGTTCAATGAGCCCCAGTGAGTTGCTGATGCCCGGATTATCTCAGGTTCCCCACTATTCGCGACCTCGTGCGTTCTCGTTTCTCTACCTACCTACCTACCGGTGATCACCTGCCTACCCTTGAACCAGGCCGGTGCATCAATCGATGAGGTCAACTCCCTTTGGAAAGGACTGGGTAATTTCAAACGTATGCCGTTTGTGGAATCTCTGCCATTATCTTCAGGTTATTACAGTCGCGCCAGCCGTCTTCTTTCAGGGGCCCAGAAAACGGTCAAAGAATATGGAGGCAAGCTACCCAACAATGCGAAGGAAATGCAGGCGAACATACCTGGAATTGGACGGTACAGTGCGGGAGCCATCTGCTCAATCGCGTTCGGGGAGTGCGTCCCAGTTGTGAGAGATCTACCTTTGCGCTGTGTTCTTCCTGCCTACCTTCTGTCTCAGTTGGATGGGAATGTGAACCGGCTTCTCAGTCGATTTTTGGCACTTCATGCGCCGCCCAAAGCGAAAGCTACTCTTGATATTTTGTGGTGTGCCGCCGAAGCAGTGGTTAAAGATCTTGGTCAGTCTTGATTCTTCTCCCGCCGTGAAATTTCTGATTTTCCGCAGGCCCGACGGAATATCCGGGGATATCAACCAGGCGCTGATTGAGCTGGGAAGTACCGTGTGCAAAGTACGCGATCCCGATTGTGAAGGCTGTCCCCTTCATGATCGGTGTTTTGCATATGCATCGACCAGGATGCAGGAGCCCACGGTGACTCTTTTTTTGGTCATTTCTCACAACAACTGACTGCCACAGACGTCTGTCACTGATATCGAAGACCTTTGTAAAATCTGTGAAGCACTCCCGGGTAGGCCCGCCGTCACGGCGTATCCCATGAGAACAAATAAGAAAAGGCGCGGGAAGAGCTGGACATTGTGAACGTGGTTGAATGGCGGTCCGGCTCTGACCGACAATTTCTTCTTGTCCGGAGACCCGAAGGAGGTCCGTTCATTTCTTCCTTCTTTGCAGGGTCGATGAGTTGAATGAACCTCCAGGCCTTCTGGCCGGCCTCGACGAGTTTCCCACATGCCCGAACGTCGCAGCTTCCATGTCGAAGACGCGACAACTGAAGATCCCTCATGAAATTCTACCGAAGTTCTTGCATCATGATGTACGTATTCAGCCTGAAAAACCGAGCGCTTTGAGCACTTCGTTGCGTATCGTGAAAGTGCATCCAGTGGGGGATGTCGTTCACGTATTTTCGCATATCAAAAAAACCTATCGCGTTCAGTGGGTGGTGCTCGAGGGTACTGCAGATCCTCCGGAGCTGGCTGTCCCGGATAACCCCGCGAAAGCGACGGGAAAAGGGAAGTCGAGGAAGTCAGACGCGCCGGACCCGATCCTTTGCTCGCAGTGGGTACCCTTGGATGCAGTTTCGCAAAGAAAGTAAGTTGCTCGACTTATGCCTAGTACGTGTTTGAGTCTGAGCATGACAGCATCGGGACGGGTGTTTTGAAGGTTTGGAACTTATGTAAAGCATCATGGGAGCGAGAATTCGTTCCTTGATAAATGAGGTGGGTAGGAGTACATAGCTCCGCTCGGTGCTTAGTAGGAACCCAGGGCTAGGTAGAATGAGCGTTGGCAATAGCATGTTCGAACGCTGAAGATTTAGTCACGTGTTTTGCATGCAGTATGACGCTCCGTTCATTGCAACTACCACCACCGCAGTGGACTGGAACTTGGAAGTTCTGATATCTGGATCAATAAATGTCCAGTCGTTCGTTGGACAGATTCAGATTATAGTGAGCACTTTCTGATACCTAAAGCACCCGTTTGAACCCTTGTGTCTAGCACTGTCTTGAGCCTCACAACATGAGCTGACGCAGAGATCTATGAGAGACACAGATATTTCTCTGATATCTCACTCCGACAGACACCACACTGAAGAATTCAAAGCTGTTGCGAACGAAAAACTTCTCGAGATCCAGAAAGCATCATTACAAAGGTAAATGCGGCGCGTCTCGCCGAAAGTTTGAGAAGCACACTTCACTTCTTGCCCTGGTTTTACAGTCTTGTCTGATCCGTTTCTTCGGTAAGTGCATAGACGCGGCCAGTAGTGCGAACCGGACAGAAAAACTGATCTGCGGGTTGAAGGGCGATGTATGAGTCCTTGGGTAAGCTATAGCGCCGACGAATAATCCGTCAAGTTCGCAAACCCATTCAGGGCTGAGGGAAGCCGGGACTCGCAGTTAAATAGTTAAAAGAACATCGAACGCAAGGATTTGGAGAGGTTGGTCTCCTGCCCTTCTTTGGGAAGATTCTCTGCTGAGTTCCATTCGACTGCAGCAAATGTACAGAAAGGTCGAACAAGAATGGATTTAGGACAAAGTGCACGCAATCATCTCACCGACGCACCGAGTAGTTTGCAAAGCCGATGCTTCAACCTTGTTCGTCTCGTACCAGGAACTGGAAGATGACTCCCGGTCGCGGCGACTTCGAAATCGTCTAGAAGACGTCCGTCTACTGAGCTTCTCTCTACACTACGAAATTGAGGTATGGTCCCGCCCTGGGCCCGCTACGGATTCAATCTACTTCAACTTAACTCGTGCCTAGAAAAGCATAAACGCGCATACGACCGCATCCCCGGCTGCTCGCTTATCTCGACGTAGTTTTACTGGGCGAGGTAACTTTGTGGGGCTCTTCGATATCAATTTTCTCTGTGATAGGCGTTTCAAGTAAGTGGTTCTGTCCGCTGTAGGGCACATCCTTCAGCGGCTCTTCTACGCTTACGACATCTCTTTGAGGTCGGGATACCAAAGTGGCCACAGCGCTTTCTCTTCGTGCTGGGCAAATTTACTCCTGGAGATCTTGCACATCCCCCAATATTTATATCCGTCTGACCGTCTCCCGAGAATCCTCTCGGCGGCCGCACTCTCAGGAAGGGCGGTTAGCAATTGACCTGGGACGTTGAACATGAATTTCTTTGAACTTGGTATCACAAGATCACCTGAGAATGTCGAATAAATCTCAGGGCAACCCCTTCGCGTCAGTGTTACCCTTCGCACGCATGGTTTATTCGGGATTTGTCCTCAATTCTTTCGACCCAAAGTGTTTTGGACACTGATGTTTCAGGTTCACACATGACTCTCGATACCATGCAGGCTCGGCCCTGAATTCGGATCGGCGTGGCTACTTTCTGGCTCCTGGGTTCCACAAAATACTAAAGCGGATGCATCAATTCGTCTGAGCCCTGCCGGCGTCGTTCTCACGATGGAGTTCGTTTTCTCTATGCCCTGATATTGCCTGGTCGGGGTTAGTTTTCCTCCGTAGTGCCGAAGACTTCCAACAAAAATTGTCCGTCCCAATATTGTTGTTGGAACAGCGGGAAAGCTTGATAGCTCTGTGGGTGACTGCTGTGCCTTCAGCTCTTTTTGCTTCTGTTCTGTGTTTCAAAGCTAGAGATTTTCGTCAAAGACGGATCCGGTATGTAGTACAGTACTTCGCTTGCTGGTCGTAATCCATAATTTCTCACGCGAACAGCGCCGTTCGCCTGGCCCTCCAAAATCTGCAACCGGATTCTCCTTCCAGAAGGTAGGTAGGTAGGTAGGTAGCATTACACGAAGGAACGCGGAAGCGACTATCTCGCTTATCAGGGATCGGGACTCGCTCGAGGCTAAAGTTGACAAAGGCGGTAAATTTTGTATCTGTTCAAGGGCTCTGAAAATACTCGTCGCACAGGACTCCTTGTCATAGTGGAGGCAACCTACGGTCCCATTCGAACTGTTGATAGAGATGTTGGTCTCTCCTCATTTCGCCCTACCACTTCAAGCACTGGTACGTGGCTCGCAGGTCCATATTCCTGCCAGTGGTAGGCACCCGAATGTCGTCTTGCATCACCTTCCATTTGCGAATTGACAATCAGTCATTTCTTATGTAGAGCGATTCATACGAGGATTTCTCGACCCTGCTCCCTTTGCACCGAAGTCTGCGAATTCATTACCTGTTCCAGGGAAGATCGCACTACGCACTGGAGGTTCCCGATTATCTCTCATTGGTTTTGCCATTGCCAGGTGTGAAATCTGAATTATTATCTTGTGAAAAAATGACTGATTCCGAGTCAGACCATGTACTAGAGTGGCTCGGATTCAGGAGGCTGAGGTGTTAGGTAACCTAAACCCGTTCGGAATTTTACGAAATACTGATTCCGTACTTGTTGTTGCTATGTATACATAGGTCTTCTCTGCGTTCCCCAATTCCTCACGAGGAGCTACCGAGCGGTGTTTGGATGGGTTGCAAGAATGTCGTTGGCTATTTTGCGCACCATGGCGGTGGCGTTACTCTGGCAATTGCGCTAAGTACGAGGCCGAGGACTAACTGAATTGATATCACCTTCCTCCAGCTGTTATTTTGCGGTTCTGCCGGATTTGTTCCTTTCAAGCTGCAGATCTGGGCGCTCTTTCATCCAATGCTCCTAACGGCGTCCATAACCTTTGCCAACCCGTCAAAGCTATGAACTGTGCGTCGCGCTTCTCGGATCAAGTTCACATGTCTGGCTTGTGAATTTGGCACCCGATGTGTGAGTTTGAGGGTGTGAGCGTGGCCGCTGTGGTTCTCATGCGACGTATGAATTTTTCGCCACTGGTTAGATCGGATCCTGATTCCAGTAATGTTACTGCACATCATGGTCTATCTCCCGTCCCGCTTGACCTGCTTCATTTCGTCTATTGAATCACATTCCCGATACAGGCCTCAAGCCAACTTCCGACTCCTCCTGCAACCCGATTTACAGATAGCACGCAGCTCCCATGCTCGTCCCGAAGTGTTGTGAAAGCGCATGTGTTCTTTATCCTCCTTACGAATAACTTTGGATCGCATGCGGATAACCCAATTCAAACTTAAAATAACTATTCATTTCGAACGCTCACCTCAGCTTGGTATTTAATCACGAAGGATTGGAGATACGCTCTGCTGCATCGGCTGCGTCGGCTCCCTCCCATTCCTGCTCAACATTTGATCTGCTATGCAGCAACCCACTCTACGCAATATCCGCATCCGCTCAACAAGGGACGCTATGGCTGTTTTTATGGCGTAGCTCGAGACATCCTGCCCCTGATAACACGCCGGCTCGACGCGGAAGAGCGTCTGTCCATCGTCGCTGGTTGCTGCTTTGTTTGGGAAGAGAACGCAAATTCTGAAGCCACGGGTCTTGGTATGGAACGCTGGTGAGTGTTGGAGCGTATTGCGAGCGATGGCCTTACAAACGAGCACTTTAGGACTGATGGACTGGGCTGGAGCGCGAGCCGTCCGTGAAAGTTTCTTCGACTGTTTTCATGGAAACTCATTCAACTGCTCAAGGTGTTCGCGATGTGAAAGATAATATATCCAGCTCTTCATTCCGCAATCCTTATGAATTCACAGGAATTCCTCTTCTACCACCAGAAGGAATCCGATGGCGAAGAATTAGCAATAAATCCCATCACACCGTGGGCGCAGATGATGAGGCAGACTGAGCTTTATTCTGTTTTTCAAGGATTTCTGAGCATTTATCCAGGAAACGAGCAAACCGACCCCAAGTGGTTCACCATCGGGCTCACGAAGGTCTACCGAATCGCAGCGACTCATCAAGCAGACATATAGCGTTTTAGTGTCTCTTCCCAAAGATCGTCCTTCCGGGGCTGTTCGAAAATGGCACTTGAGTTGATTTTCCCTCAGGGCCCGATGACTCAATGACTGACCAGTTCTTCAGCCGCGTACTTCAATCAAGAAACGCTAAATGAACTTGACACCATCGACGATTTACGGTACTTGAACGTGCCGATTCCCGACGGTTGGTTTAGAAGCGCTAGATCTAATAAAGCACGCCGCGATAGTCGGCCGATGAATGAACATGCCCAGGTCCCCGAGGCAATCATCAGCTCGCCTCCCGATCATTCGCTGGCGTTCGACCCCGCTCTGGAAGCGCAGACGCGGTACCGCGGACAGATTTCCGCCCCAGCCCCGCCTCCACAAACTTCGGCTTTTGCTCATGCTTCTTCATCAACGTCTCCGGGACGTCTTGTTCCCCTGGAATATCTTCAGAATGCAACCCGGAGAAATCGACGAGACCCAACGGACGAGCAATTTCTGCGCCGCTTTGGTTCTTGAGGACCAGGTTGGCTTCGCATGGTTGTCGGATACATCTCTAACAGGGTTTCCAGATTCTACTTTGCCTGTTCTAGACCCATGAACTTGACGACGAAGCATTGGAGCCCGGTACACTAAGTAGATTTGGAGTCCACTCCACCGAACATTACACATGGTAGCCGTCTACCTCGGGAAAAACTCCAATTTGTAAATTTAAACCTACATGTACCTGAATTTATCGTTGACACTATGCACGACACGAAATTCTTGCATTCCACTGCCAGCGAGTTCGACAAGCGATCACATGATCGTGTCTTGCAAATGTGATGATTTTTTCATTCTCCCGTCCGTCGGCAGATAACCGGGGAAGAGGCCCGTCTCTTCCGTTCTGTTCTTCTTCATCGCTCGGAGATTAGCACTCAGAAAAAAGAATGCACCAATCAGAGGCAACGGTTAAAAAAGACTGTATCTATTAGAGACATCGGTTGCTTACATCGCAGAGTAGCTTTCGTCCAATGAAATTGCTTGCAGGACCTGTCAATTGTGCCTGGGAAGGCAGAATAGCTGGCATTTCAATATTTTACCACCGGCCGGCATGCGCAAGTTATTCGCGGAGGGAAGACTTCGGAAGACATGAGAAAAAAACCTCGAGCGGCGAACTCTAATCGAGTTTAAACGGGAGTTTATACAAGGGTAATCGTAGAGCGTGCGGACAGACACGACATCACCTGGCAGGCAGTCACGGGGCCCTCAGCCTTTTTCACTGCCTGCCAGGTGCGCCGCTTGATGCTCTTTTGCGAGCCTTTCTCACTGCCTGCTAGACTACTCTTTTTCGAGTCATACTTGAATACATACATATTCCATCTAATTCTCATTCTTTTCTCAAATTTACGGAGTCGACGACACCCGCGTGCCACTCGAGACATTGCCAGTCCGGGGCACGGACGAAGTGTGGCGCTACTCCACCTGGTCGCTCGCGCGCAGCTGGTCAGGCAACGGCAGTTGGACGTTCGTAGACGCGTACTTCACCGGTGCAACATACCCGGGCTCTCGAAAAACGGAGTTGCGTTCTGCCTTCAGTTGGGGCATTGACAAAGCAAGCACTCCGAATCTCTAGACTCCTCTGTGCACAACTTCAGGTTGTCGCATACACTGAGCTGAACGGCATGCTCACGCACATGCTGCTGTTCACCTTTCACACTCAATGCGGTCAGCGAGCGAGAGTCTCGCACCACGCACGAGTACTACATGATACTATTTCACGGCTGGCTCGCAGAGGTGCTCCTCAGTTGGATATCGAGCTTGACGATGCCAGGTGATGAATCGTACCAATCTACTGTGCCATAGAGCACCAAACACTCGGACTCAATTGCATTGGCTCATCGACCAACCACAGCGAGCTCTTGATCTTCTACAACAGCTCAAAAGAATTGTACTCTCGTCTTCAGGGCAGGGCACATCCGTGCAACATGTTGGCTGTTCTTCGGCACCCTGATCAAGGTCGTCGGCTTGCCCGACGTTGACATCTTAACAGCTGCGACGACCGCGCACGATGTCATCAATAGCGAGCTGAATCGGATTCCGGGACTCGCTCAATGTTGTCCGTTACGACCAGTCGGATATTTCTGTCGAAGACGTCATTGTCTTAGCAGTCTCTCTCACCGTCGTCCCTGTCGGCTTGTCTCTTCGAGTTTTCTGTTATGGACAGTGCACTCGTACATCCGTTCTCTTTCCCTTCGTCACTCGAGCTCGAACCGCTCGTTTTTGGAACATGTTATCACTGTCCTACTCCGATTGATCAATCTCACGTCGCTAGAGATTATCGCTGAGAATACTTTGCTCCACATCCTGGAGCTCAGAGCAGATACCGAGCTGCTCAGCATCGCCGCTGCCAAGCCTCTCTCTCACAGTACCATCGTCGCAACCGACCTCGGGATCCTTGCGAACGTAGCGGTCACTTCCCTCTCGACACGAGGTTCTCTGATCCTCGGTCGGAAACCGAAACTATTTGAAGGTGCTAGACGACGAGGCTCTTGCTCTACTACAGCATGCAAACAGAACCATGTCGCATTCTCGGCAACACATCCTTTCTTTGCCCAATACAGCTCCTGTCCGTGTTTACCTTCGTCTCATGGCGCATGCAGGGGGCATTGGCCCACACTCTGTCGAGCCATCGGTTCAGATGTCCAACATCTATTCTGTGGTGTACTGTGGGACTTCGAGCTCCCGCATGTCACGACTCACCTATCTTTTTGTGGCAAGCATACATGTCCTCAGCCAGCATGTTGCCGCCGCTCAGGATCACCTCTCTGTGCTCTACATATGCTACCAATCACAGAGAACTTGCCGTCGACAGCCTCTATAAAGGTCTCACTGAACTGACGGTTGTGCTCGTTGACGAGACGACGACACGCAACGTTACAGAACTCAACATGGCATCCGTGCTGTGGATCTACAGCAATAACCTTGCCAGTCACGCAGCATCGGTCCACATATGTGTTGAGACGTCGGTTCCAGCATGCGACACCCAGTCTTGTAGCCCATGGTGTGCTTTACCATTCTTTTCTTCTCGTAGTGCGTGGTTGAACCGTCAACCGCTACGCGTCGAGCTAAACCCGAGACGATCGAGCATTAAACAATTGTGATCGATCTCATCGCGCTGGCTGAATTTCGATGGCAGCCATCAAATCCAAGCACAATTGCTGTACGCTACTACGTGCTCAACAAGCACCGCATATCCATCGAGCTTTATTGAAAACCTGGCATCAACGCCTCATTTCGTTCTCGCATCCTTACCTGGCGTGTTTTGCCAACACCGTTCTCCTATCTATTCACAGAGCTTTAGTTCCGCTCATTTCTTCTGGGAGACTTCGCGAACTCGCTTTCTTTTCCAGCGAGCATTGAGTCTCTGGCTCGCTTCCGGATATTGCATTGAATCAATCAGAAGTTTGCTGCCAATGGACCGCCGGCCAGCAACTTAACTGATGTTTCCCCTCGTTAAACCATCCTTGGCAACGCTGCTGGGATGCGCTAACGAGAAGTTCTCTGTATAGCCCTGGCATACGGCTAGGCAACAGGGTTTTGTCTATAATCTTTGGCATGCAGCTGGGATTCCTGACAAAAGGGATCTCTGAGGACTTTGCACCTGCTGGTCCTTCGAGCTCTCCAACTTTCATGGAGATTCATATCGATATCTGTATTGGTCGAAGTTTGTACGGATTCTCAGCGTTGAGCTACATATGCACCCCTCGGACTCTGCGCTGTGTCGCCCCTTGGATTCGGCACGGAGTTACCCGAGTAGCTGGTGGTCACCATATCTTTCGGCTCCGAGTCCCCTCGCTCCTGAGTTTCCACATGCCATCTCTACCCCCTGGGTCGTAAATGAGAGATGCTCCAAATTTCCACCCCATGGGTCGCAAGCGAAAGTCGAAGCGGCATGACAAACTCCCAATACATCCTCTCTACCCCTTGGGTCGTAAATGAGAGGTGCTCCTTTCCACCTATGGGTTACAAGCGGAAGTCTAGCCTCTCTACCCTTGCGGTCATAAATGAGAGACGATCCTTTCCACCTGTGGGTCGCAAGTGAAAGTCTGAGCCATGACAAACATAGACCAGTCAGGGCCAGTCGAACCGAGGGGCAACGCATTCATCGCGTCTTTGTCTTTGCCCGACTCCGACTCGTCTCTCGCCAACTCAGCTTTGGATTTCCTCACATATATAAAACGCTCTTTTTGACTTTGTGTTTGTTCTTTCCCACAGGAAATCCACGTTCTACGGTAGCTCCAGAGGCATCCAATAACATCCGTGACTGTGATCGTCAACGCGTTCGCACGACGCAAACCAACTCAGCCCACACCGTCACTCTCTACTGTTGCTTCACGTGCCGGCTCTGCCAAGGCTCGGTTGAAGAATCAGCGGTCTCAGCTCGCTCCTGCGCCGCCATTTTCATCTCTTCCTGTCATGTCCGAGTCTGTTTCCGGCGTTTCTTTTTCCCGCGGCAGGTGCAGTGTGCACGGTCCGGAGCTCTTTATTGCATCTATGTCAGACGAAGGTTCATTCGACTTGTCCGGCTCCGTTAACACATCCGGCAACCTGGCGCCGGCTAACGCTACGGTCGACTACATAGCATTGATCCAGGCTCAAACGCAGGCCGGTTCACGTTTGGAGAAGACCGCTCTGGCTCTAGATGTTGCTGATCTGACTTTCCTTGCCAGGGTTAGGGCCCCGACTGTCATCCAACTCCTCCACCTGCTGCGGCATTACCACTATTGGTGGCTAATAACCCACAGATATGCACGAACGGCGCCATATCGGTCATATGTTTCAATGCAACATGCAATTCCTCGGTTGAAATCATTCCCGTTTCTTCCCATCTTTGCCTTCCAGGCTCATCTCATTTTCTTTCTTTCTTTCTCATACCATTTAGCCATCCAGAAACGGCAATAGACGCTGGGCCTCTCTTTCGAGGGGTTGATTTGGCTAAATAACTCCCATTTTTCAGTGTTCACAAGTTCTTTTCATCCGAAGAATTGGGAGCAAAGCTCGGAAAGATTGGTCGAGTTTAAACGGGAGTTTATACAAGGGTAATCGTAGAGCGTGCGGACAGACACGACATCACCTGGCAGGCAGTCACGGGGCCCTCAGCCTTTTTCACTGCCTGCCAGGTGCGCCGCTTGATGCTCTTTTGCGAGCCTTTCTCACTGCCTGCTAGACTACTCTTTTTCGAGTCACCCGCCCAGTATACTCTCGCTGATTTACCTCAACAGACACAATTTTCTTGCAGACTCAGGTCGCAGCTCGAGCATTCATTCCCTCCCTTTCGAAATCGAATAGTCTGGCTAGCATCCACCAGCACGTTGTGCTCGAGAACAAGCGGATGGTCCGCCACGAGCCCGAGGTGGTCTGTGCCGACACGCTTGCACGCCCATACCTCGCCGTTGCCGAAGAAGAAGTGCGTATGGTGTTCGCCAACCTCGATCTTAACGACGCGCGAGCCACTGTACGCATCTGGGTGCAGTACAGCCATCTCGGCAGACGCTGTGATGTGCGGGGCATCATCGTCAACACCCGTCTGGCGCATCCGACCAAGACCCCGGCGATGGTGCATTACTCTTGGAGAATGAACTGGTGGACTCCGGGGATTTGTGCCTGGAAGGAGAGAACTCCAACCAGGTCCCACTGGGTTTTACCGGAGGTCCTACCTTCCGATGGTCGGCCAGTTCACATCGGACACTCACACCTTATTTCGTATCCTCGCATAATTTGTACTTCAGTTGCCATCCAGAAACGGCAATAGACGCTGGGCCTCTCTTTCGAGGGGTTGATTTGGCTAAATAACTCCCATTTTTCAGTGTTCACAAGTTCTTTTCATCCGAAGAATTGGGAGCAAAGCTCGGAAAGATTGGTTGAACTTTAGTGGAAGCAATTACATATCACTTCTCCGCTCGGAACTGAAGATTACTGTCCTTACCATAGTGCTGGAGCGTCCGTCATGAGAAAAACGAGGGACAAGTGTCTTCCGTCTTCAGGATGAATGGAACATTATGAACATCCTTGGTGAATCACATTAGAGCGCTTAGAGAGGAGCATACTGCATGCTTCCTAAAGAATGGTGCTCGAGACCAGAGAAGACTCAGAAGAGATGCCATGGCCAGGTTTTTGCGTCCGACATGAAAAGGGACTCGACTCGGTTGCCGGCGGTCCGAGCACTCCAGAAGTATTCCATTCAAGAAGAAGACCCCGGTGATTTTGAACCTGCGAATGGCAATAATATCAAGATTGAACGTTGAACTGGCTATCGGCCGATGGATTCAAGATGATGATCGAGAGCAAGTTCATCAGAATCATGGCTCGCACGTGCCACCCCGAGTATAGCAATTTGATGGCGGCGATCATCATCTGCCGACGTGATCGCCGTGTTGCCCGGGCCAAACTGAACTTATTCCAGGCAGCCTGGCAGCTGGCACAAGGCGTCCCTGTCTCGTAAACCAGCCTCTGTGCCGCACGGCCGAGACTCGAGAAGGCCCGACATTTTGTCCTCGACGCAGTCTGAGTGGACCATGCCACCAAACCCAACAATTCTAAACCCCCAGGAACCAAAAGCCCGCGGTGCCAATCGGTCCACCAAAGCCGCAGGCAAGCTCAAGGTCCTCCCCGAGCAGCCTGATTTGCCCGAAGTCAATCAGAAGTCCGTTGCGTGGCTGAGCGCTCCGGGGCCTTCAAATGACACGGAAGAAAGTGTGGGCACGACGGGCGACTCGGAGGACGCGGACGTTGAAGACGACGACGAGCCGGAGGTGCGGCGCGCATACAGCGTTTCGTTGAGACAAGACAGCCCTTTGAATGTGCCTTGAGTTCAGGTGTATAACCAACTGGCGCTGATCCCCGATGGTACCGCAAAACGCGACGCATTGAAGTTGACGAAGAAGAAGGCAAAGTCTCTGCCCAGAGTCACTGCGTATGCCACGGCCAAGTATGCCATTTGAGTGGCTGGAAATATGTTGTACGCTGACCGGCGACGGGGATCTAGTTCGTACCGCATGGGTCCTCTCATCGAGGCGCGTATGAATATTTTTACGCCTGAGTCCCATTCCCTTGCTTACTACACTGCTGCCTGTAGTTTCTCAACGCGCGGAAGACGGCGTATGGCACAAATCCTAAATTAATCGACGAAGTCGTGTATACGCCGTACGCCTTCAAGCTGGCGGCGAACTCGGCTGCTTCCAACAGACGTTCGAAGGCGGCGGCGCGTAACACCACCGGCGACCTTCTGGGAATCCCAGAGCTGCGACACGAAGAAGACAGTACGCTCGACGACGAGACGGAGGCGCCTGCCAAGAAGCCAAGCAAGTTCGACACGACTATGGCGGGAGCGGAGATCTTCCTGTTCGAGTATGGGACAGTTGTCATTTGGGGCATGACTGAGCCGCAGGAGCGGCGCTTCTTGTCTTCCATGTGAGTGGGCTCTCCTGTTTTTACTCACTCTGACTCACTACCCCTCCCAGAAAACGCTTCGAAGTCGAAAAATTAGGTGAGCCTCACTAGTGGCGGCCCGCGGACCGCCCAGCCATTCTCATGCGTGAGCCCAGCTCCCGAGGACGTTGAGATGGAAGATCTCAATTTCTATTACGCGAACTATAGCAGGTGCCTGACGTGGACTCTCTAAGCTTTCCCCGACGACTAATTAGATTCGCAGAATATACAACGATGTCATAACCCTGCGCAAAGGGTCAAGTTATATGTGAGTGAAAATCATCCGCGGCGTGTGCAGGTGCATCGCCGAGCGTATCTCACGCCTCGCCAGGACGAAATTGTCGTTGTCCCATGCAATCTCACAATCCGTGAAAATTTCGCTGGTAGGTGTCGTTTTGTTCTCCATTCGTAGTTTGGCTTTGACGCCATCGTGTCAGTTCGAGGAATCAATATCATCTACTATCGAAGAGACCAAGGATATACCCGAGATCATCGCGTCGACGGGCAGGGTCGGGATGCCTCACAAGGGTGGGTGAATTCTCTTGCCGGACTCCAACTCGCTGACAGCATGCCGCCGCGAAGAAATCATGCAGAAGATAGGCCAGTTGTTCCTTTTGAGGACCAACATCAACTCGGTGGGCTCTGTCCTCGACTCTCCGGTATGTCTGTTTTTCCAGAAATCATCAATTCTTCTTGTTCATTATATGTGATCTAGGAAGTCTTCTGGGTGGGTTTTCTCAAGTTCGCGTCCCGTTTCCAGATCGGCAACCAACGGAAGTGCAGAGTTTTCCGGATCTTCAGCCCTTGTATGACGCCGCGCGGAGTTACCTCGAGATTCCACAGCGTATAAATCTACTGAATACGCGGGTCGAGGTGAGCTTCCTCTTGTGGATGGACGGTGGCCAAGGCGCTTGCTCATACGTCGCGCAGGTTTTACAAGACCTTCTACAGCTATTGAAGGAGTCCGTTTCAAGTAAGCATGCTGAGCGGCTGGAACAGATTGTCATTATCCTCATTGGGATTGAGATTGGTATGTGCGCTAATTTTACTTCTGCGATGAAAAATGAAGTCGAGTTCTCGAGTCCTCGGTATTGTGACCATTCTGGTCGACCTCATGTCCTGAAGCTTGAGACCCGCGGAGCGCCTGTCGCGCATAGGACATACATAGGCCTGGTTTTTCTGACATACATCGCACCTGTTACCACACTGCATATACACATACACTTGGCTTTCTATCGAACTTTCCACAGCTCTAAGGATATCATACACACATATTCCATTCATCGTATGCGTAATTCGAAACGCACTATGAAAAATTTTTTCGCGTCTCTGGCCCGACGGGGAGTGTGTCAGCGTGCAGGACGATGCGCTAATGCTGTGGGAGGACTGCGTCGGACAGGACAGTATGGTCAACCAATGATACGACTCGCAAAGTACGAAAACGGAACGGAAAGGAACGCACAGCGGAGACACCCAACCCATACCCATCACTGCGTCTTCATGAAATTCGAATCGCGAATCTTGCGCTTATTTTCCGCCCGTCGGGCGGCGCGCTCTGCTCGTCCGCCGGGTCCGTCCTCTGGCCACACCCGCGGCTGCAAGACATTCCATAACCATTCCGGGTAATCTTCGTCAGGTAAGGCGACGACCGGCGGCTGCCCCTTGAGGTAGTTGGCTCCGTTTATTACGGTGTCTGGTAGACAGGATGACACTGGGATAGCTGGTAGCCTTCATTCAGTAGGGTGCCTGTAGACGAGAATGTTGCGGTGCGCAACAATGTCGAACCTTTTTTCTGGGCTGCTTTAGAAGAGCTCTGTTCCTTTGCCGGTTTTGACGCGTAAGCGCGCGTTGTGGAGGCAATGGGCCTCAAACATGATGCCGGACGGCGTAAAATGGTCAAAAGAGACATCGAGGCGGCGTTGTTTGGAAACCAAACAACCTCCCGGCGCGCGACCATCGTGGCCCAATTCTCCGTTCTGTTCACAATTGGGCCACATTTATGCCGAAGTTCAACTTTGATACCGACGAAGCTGCGCTTCTGAAAGCATACAAAATCTCCTCGTTGTACCCGACGTCCGTGGTGGTCTCACAAGTGACATGCATGCCCTCTCGACTGATTGCGGTCCAGGAAATGGGAGGAAATCGACCATGAATTGGAGAACTCCTTGGCAGGCGCGCTCACCAGCACCGGTAACAGCGCTGATGGCGAAGGAGACCCGCTAGGGCTCGGCACGACGATCAAGTACTAATGGTGCACTGTGCGTGCTTTCAGTGAGCTAATTGATATCACAGCGTCAAGGATATGGACATGGAGTCTAGTATGCTGTTCTGTGATATACCAGTGCTTCTTTACTGACCTGCGTTCCAGAGGCTGCGGTTCTCATCAACTCAAAGTCGTTCGATCCCAAAGCGTTTCTCTCTGCCGTGCATCCCGACGCGAATTATCAGGACCTGACCAATGGGATCGCGCATCTCAAGGCGTCAATTGATTCTCGCTCAGAGGCCATCAGAATCCTGGTTGAAGACAACTTTGACCGATTCGTGGCTGTCAAGGCATCAACGGATGGTATGAACTTGGGCAATCCATGAACCTATCAACCTCACGGGATGCGTGAAGGACTCAGCCTTTTTATGAAGGAGGGCCTGTTGGCTCCTTACACGGACTACGCGACAAAACCTCTCCGAGACCACCTCAAATGTACTTGTCTCGATCTCTCCCTTACATGCCCTGACTCACGGCATTCGTTGAAGCGGCTGCTGTCAAGGCGGACCAGGTGTTCCTCCCCGTTCTGGAGAACGCATCCAAAGCCCACAAGCTCCGGACGACCCTCGGCATATTCGAACGCTCAAAATTCTTCTTCAATCTGCCCGGTTTCATCATCGAATCCATCGAAGCGGTTTGTTGTCCTTCTTTCCTTCTCTGGACGCGCTGTCACTTAGCGCGCTGAATCTAGGGTCGCTACGAGGTAGCCATGCGAGACTACAAGAAGGGCAAGTTCCTTCTCGAGTCACGGCCAGGCCAACTTCTCCCGCTTGGGAATCTCAAAGACGGAGAAAGTTCCGCGGCGGCAGAGCAGCAGCAGAGGCGCATCCTCGACAAGGTCTGGGCAGTGTCGAGAAAGCCATGGGGGAGATGCGCAATGTCTTGGTCACGCAGCTGCAGGATCCCAGACGCACCGTTGAAGAGCAAGAAAAGACCTTGGAGTGAGTCGCACTCAATTGTTTCTTTATCTGTGCCCCTCAGACCATTGCAGGGTTTTATTAGAACTCCAGACGAACGATGATCCCGTCTGGACATACTTTGATAGCCAGCACGCGTATATCATCAAACAGATGAATGCGTTGTACAAGAGCACAGTTGCCACGATCAAGGGTTTGTTTTTGTTCTCTGGACAATTCGTATGCTCATCAAATCACTCAGCTACTCTGGAAAAGACTGCGCCTGATGCCGCCGGCAAGGACAATCTCGATTCCATCTTGGCCGCTCAATTGCAGGTCGCTGTGGCTGCACTAGATGCCAAACAGTCTGAAGCTGCAGTTGGTAAGAGACCTTGCATCTCGTGATCCATTTCATCTGAATCATGCTGCCACATAGCGAAATGTGCCGCAGAACCGGCATGGCAAGCCATATTGAACATGGTCAAGATGCTTTCGGAACTGGTACTCTCATCTCTTCCAAACTTTTGGCGGATTGCGAAAAACTTCATGGACGGCAAGTTTAAAAAGGTCCGTTTTGATACGAGACTCCGATCGGCACACATCCAACCCGTACCTTATAGCCACAATCTACTTCTCGACGGAGCGCCTCTCAATGCAAGCCCATGGCATTGGACATCATCAAGCTCTACATCTCCCACATCTCCGAGTTCTTCCTACTCTCGGACATGGCTGTCATGTCTTCTCCCGGTGGATCACCGTCCCCCTCGCCCTCCTTCTACCTGTCAATTCCAACTCTCTGTGCACCGCGCATTACCTGATGAAGATTCTCGGCGAGGTGCAGGAGACGGTCAACGACCTCAACGCAATGGAGATTCCAGCGAGGCTGCGTCGGGGTTGACGAGCCTCCTTGAAACCGCCAAGTGGCGCTTTGAGGATCTGCTCATCACTTCCTGGCTGCGAGGTAACTGTCCCTCTCATCCATTGTGCACCTTCTGGTCTCTGATTGGCTTTGTTTGTTCGTAGACGCCAACATTTTCTACTACCTCGAAGAGTGGATCGCAAGCCCGACGGACCCATCTGTGACGCACTACCTCACGCAGATGGAGCTCTTCCAGCGGCAAGTCACCACAGCGGCGTTCAAGCTCGCGGGCGGAGTGGACCTCGCGACGTCCTCCCTCTCGCGGCCGGCGAGGCAGAATCCCATCCCGACGGCGTTCGTGTCTAAGATCACCAAGGCGTTTCTGGACGCGCTGTATGCGTTCCTCGACGGCTGGTGCACCTCGCGTCGGAGGAGAGCCCGGTGGTGATTGGAAGATACCGGTGACCGATGCAGCCGGAGGGCCTGGGGGCCCGAATCCGCTGGAGCTGCTGGATTTGCAGGATGTGGATACGAGGCTTTTGCTTGTGATTTCAAATTTTGGGCATCTGTCTGGTGCGGTTCTGCCCAGTATGATTACGCAGTTGGAGACTGCGTTTGGGAATTCTATTGCTGAGGATCGTCAGGTGGATCTCATAACGTTTATTGCATGCACTGGGTTCTGATGATTTTGTGTTTCAGACGCTGATGATGGTGGTGCAAGAGCTGGACAAGACGCTCTTTGACGGGTACACCAAGCCTAAAGTGGAGAGCGTCACAGCCATTATACGAGGGGGATCCTGGACCCCGAAATGGACTGGTACGATACGCCGCGGCCGACAGAGATCCGGCGTACATGTACGAGGCGCTCATCTACCTAGTCACCGTGCACGCGCAAGTGGCAGCTGTCTCGGAGCCCCTTCTAGCGCGCGCACTCACCGCGCTCGTCGAAGCGCTGGCGGCGGAGGCGTCCGTGTGCTTCAAGCAGGTGCCGCGGTTTGGGATGGGCGGGATGCTGCGGGCGACGCTGGAGATTGAGTTTATGCACCAGACGTTGGGACGGTATGTGAGTCCGTTGGCGGCAAAGCAGCTCGGGGAGCTGTATACGAATATCTCCAAGGCGTATGCGAGGAGGCCTGGGGATGAGGGGCTGCAGGGTAGTTTGGACGGGGTGAAGAGGACGCTGTTGGATACAAGGAGGGCGACGGGGATTGAGTTTTTGTGTTTTAGGGCGACCAAGACGTCTACTGGGGAGAAGAGCGCTGCTGGGAGCTCGAGGAGGGAGCGAGAGAAGAAAGAGGGCCGATAGGGATACTATCACTACTGTATTTTTAGTGTAGATTTCTGTAATCATCAACAAGGACACACACTTACGCGCTCCATGCTTCCACTGCGGACATTTTTTCGGCCTACTCGTATCCAGTCGCTGCGGCCGGCAGTCAGGACACCATCCCGGACAGTTCAACGGCCATACTACTACTCTCGTCCAAGTACACTGGGGGCTCGGATATGGTACCGTCCAGACGGTACGCCGAGATCCAAGCTTCGCGGCCTCGTAATAAGTGAGTAAATTGGTCTTCAGTCTGCTTCCAACCCTCTGACGTGACTATGAAAATGAACAGCCACTCTGCTCTCCGCGGCGGTCTGCGCCACATGGAGCACACTGCTCGTTGTCGAAGCGCTTGACTACGAGCACTACCTGCTCTCCACGCTCGTGTATATCCAGCGCGTGGATTACGATTCCTACCCCGCAGCGGACGAACTCGACACGTTTACTGGCGCGCTGAACTACTTTGAGGAGCTGTGTGGGTACTTTTTACAGGGAGACGTGCGGCCGGAGATGCTTGCGGCATTCTTTCATGACATATCGCACATTGCCGAGGAGAACTTGTCGGAACTGCGCGGACGGATACACGCGTTGGTCCGCGAAGCGGCTGAAGCCGTGCATACGCTGCTCTCGACCAGCAAAGGCACCGACCCAATCGAGACGGCGGCGCTCGCTATTAGCATCGTGGACGATGCGATGCTGTGCTAATCGAGATCTCTGAGGACGTGGGGCAGACGAAACGGAGAAGCTGCTGCGCGTGAAGCGACTCCGGGAACAGATGAGGGATACGAGCAAGACGTACGAGATTCTGGGCTAGTGTTGTGTTTGCGCTATGGTGGGCGGGTTGGGTGTAGGTGCTTCTGCAATTGCTGTTCGTGAATCTTTCTCACTCGATTCTTAGCATTGCGGTTTCTCAGTCCGTGTACTATGCTACATATCTCATACACCCCTCGCTTCAGATCCAGCTCAAACTACTGCCGCAATGCGCGTTCAGAGCTTGGGTCGTGTGCGCTGGGCCATGTACGTACGGAGTCGACTCTTACATAGTGCATGTCGCTTAACGCGATTTCCTTGCTGCTTTGCGTGTAATAATAATAATAATGCTGTGCAAAATGTCACCTCAACGCGAGCACGTGGAATTGTCTCACCTTGTTCTTCTCCACGTTGATCGTGCCACTTTTTGCATTACCTGCTTTATTCAAAGCATTTCACGTTCCTGAAACATGTCTGCTGCTTACAATCTTCCAGACTTCACCGGCCGCGTCATCGACGGTGGTCGTTGGCGTTTAGTGGAAGTAGTAGGAGCCGTGCCCATTGGTACAGTGTGCAAGGCTCTTGACACTAGCTCTCCCCCTACAAAGGTTTATGCTGTTAAGTGTATGGAAGCTCACCGCTTTGATTTTCAGGAATCGACGCTCCGCCTGGCGTGTTTGTCGCACCCCGACGTCCTTACGTATCATTGGTAGTTCAAGATGGACGGCGGATTGGCGGGATACAACCTCGCAACCGGCGATCTTTGGAGCGCAATTAACTCTGGCGTTTTCCACAACGACAACGCCTTGGTCAAGAAGGTGTTCATCCAGATCCTCGATGCGGTACGACATTGCCACGGGGTCAGCATTCACCAACGGGACGTCAAGCCCGAGAATATTCTCTGCGACATCGACGGCAGCAACATTCGCATCGCGGACCTCGGGTTGGCGGTAGATGACGAACTTCCGTGCTCGTCTCCTGCTGGGACGTCCGGATACATGTCACCTGAGTCCCTTGGTTTTATTCTATGGCGATACATACGACCCTGCTCTGGGAGACGTATGGGCGTGTTGCATCGTGCTAATGAACACTATGCTTGCAGATTCCCCGTGGGGCGCAGCCGTCAAACCCAACAACGACTGGGTCGCCTTTTTGGAAGACAAGAATTTCTTCTGCCACTGCTTTCTAATGATCTCTGACGAGCTTTACGACCTTCTCACACGCTGTTTTTGCGAAGTCCCCGACAGACGGCCTTCGGTCCTCGACCTCCGCCTCGCAATCGGGAAATCAGGCCTCGGCGTCAAGAGTACGTTCTGTTTTCTAGTCTCTGTCGAGAGCTCATTCAACTGATCATATGTTTGTCCCAGAGCGCCTCGCACAAACACGTACCAACTCCTCGCCATCCCCATCGCCCAAGACCCGTCCGCGCCCCCGACACCCGGTGCTTCGTTCAGCTTCGATCCATCCGACTCCCGTAAGTTCACAAGAAGGATCTTCCATCTTTATTCCGTTCGACCAGCCTCGACTTGACCGCCCCGACTGCCCCGATGACGACCTAACACCTAACATCCTCTCTACTCCCGCGGTTTCCGAAATCGCCCCGCCGCCGACCAAGACGCGCAACCCTATTTGACGGGTTTTGAATTGAGTGAACAAGCTCACGGGGCGTCATTTCTCCCAGCTGTCTTGATCGATTTTTTGTACGGGCATCCCCATCTCTCAATTCCCAGTCTATCATCCTTCACTGTCGGCATCACCTCTCCGACTTCGTTCCTCTATCATATGATCATTCAATTCTCCCAGCATTCGCCACCTCCCAGCCCAATCAACTCTACCTCACCAGTCTCTATCGTCCCAGCATTTCCGGCGTCAGGTCTCCGTCAAGCTCAGCCTCATGTGCATCTGTTTTCGCCTTCGTCGCCAACAACAGCGTCCGCTTTAACTTGTTTGTACCGGCTCCACCTTCCAGCTCCCATCTTGAACAGACATCATCGTCATAAGGAACCCACGCAACCCATACAACGTCTTAACCGAAACTGACACTACGATCCAATCAAGTCTACATCGTCAATGTTCGCTATCGCTCTTCTCCAACGAGCTTGGATCCGTCCCATAGTCCCGGCTGGATCAACATCATGTCTTCGCTCTCGACACCATTCCGTCAGACCTTTATGAAACTTGACTTTGTCTTCGTGCCTTACGACTTCGCTGCCACCAACCATAGCCTCGGCTTCAAGACCGCCACCGTCGTATTTACTCCTATCTCCACCTTCGGCACTCCGTCCACGCAGTTGGATCACTATCCACGCTCATTGTAACCTGAAATGCCAAGACCAACAAACACCATTGCTCACTTCGAACGCCGCTTTCGCGCTCCGAGCTCGCTGTCACCCATATTATGGACCTTGAAAATCGCCAGCATCTCGAACCAATGAATTTCGTCTTCGATCTGGAACATTCTTCGATCTTATCCCTATCGCGCCCAGCTCGCTGCTACCAACATTAACATCGACTTCCAATCCGTCAGCATGTCACTTTTGCTCAACACTAAGCTTTCATTCGGTACAACGGCCCCACAAATCTCTATCGACCAGCGCCGTCCGCGTCGCCTTTTCGCCACTACCAACAATAGCATCGACCTTCAATGCATTCATGTGGCACTCTCACTCACTTTAATCTCCACCCAGCACATCGAACCAGTTTGTCTTCGCGGCATCCGCATCAGCTTTTCCGATTGCGCTGCCACCAACGAAAAAAACTGACCCCCACTCCGCCAACATCTCTAACCCAATCAGTTCTATCTCTACACTACGGACATCGCACCAGCATGCCTTAATTGCGCCTTGCCTCATGGCAGTCCGCATCAGCCATTTTGACTGACCAATCCCGCTTTTCACGTTGTCTCGAACTCTATGGCAGCCAGAGCAGTGCTGCAACACCTCTATCATCGTCAAAGAAATGCGTACAATTCAACGGATCCTCCTCCAGCTTCGGTCCACAGATCAGAGACTCGAGCATCCCTTTCTCGTCGCCAACCTCGCTCTCACTTCTGTACACTTCGGGTCGGCATCCCAGCAACCAGCACATACCTTCCTTCTGCTCCACAGTGACGTTGGCCTTCACCGCGCCCCCGATCGGCTCTGAACACCTTCTGGCATCATCGCTTCCTCGTGTGCCCTTGGGACGTCACGCCACGATCTAATCCCCTTTGATGTCGTCGGCTACAACTCCGGGAAAGCTCGACAACTTCTCGGTCTCGGCAAGTGGGATCCTTCTCTTTTTTGGTTTCCATGCTCACTCGCCTGTACTCAGATATCTACAACAACATAATTCTATTGTCCATACTCCCTCAACCTCGTTTCGCTCTCAGTCGAATCAAGATCAGAGACCTCAGGATGCCGCCGCTTCCAGTCTTCGCTGCAACGACCTTTATGCCCTCCCCGACTCCTAGAAAGTTTCCACATTGTCGACAAGGCTCGGTTTCTGTCTACGTATCCCGGCTCCGTAACTCAACAGCCAGCCCATATTCTCCTCCAGCTCCACCGCAACGCCGCGCTCACCGTGCACCGATTGACTTTGAATGCCTCTTTTCATAATCGCCTCCTTGCAAGACTTCTCAGTCATCATTCAATCCTTTTGACGGCGCCGGCTCTAACGAACAGGAAGGCGTATCAAGTTTTCCTGTCTCTCTGAGTAGGATCTTGCTCTTCTTGTCGTTTCCATGCTTACTTTGACTCAGATACACAACAACACGATGCTATCGTTCATGTATCTTCGACTTCGTTCCAGTACTACCAGTCAAATCAATTTTCCGTCCTCAGCTTTGCGCCTTCACCGGCGCCTCGGAAGTTCTAGCACCCTCGACGCCCAGCGCGTCATTCCGCTCCATCGCACGCTCGCTCCATGTAACCGAATGATCAAGCCAACCTACTACAGATCGGCATCCAACCATGCAGGGTGCCACGGCTTTCCAAGCCGTCTCGACCTTCACCCTTTTAGCCATTCCCGACGATCAATCATATCCAAGCAATGCCGCAGTCGCCGTCAACTCACGCATTTCGGCTCGCCGGCTCTCCCGCAAGCGACGTTTGTCCCGTCGCCGCCGCCGCATGGCCCTCAAGCTCACGTTCTGCCGGCTCGACTCCTATGGCTGAGATTTATCGGATGCTGAAACCTCTCAGTCGACAACAGATGCAGAAGTCCAACGGTAGTCGATGGACTGTCGCTTTGTGCGTTTCTGGATGTGTTGTCATCATTCAGATGCTCCCTTCTTTCTCCCCTTGTCCAATCTCACGCGTTGTCACAGCTGCATCGGACCTATAGTTGATGGAGCGAGCGCTTCCTGGTCGTGTAGATGTAACTGGGCCCCTCGAGAATGGAATGTATCGATCTACTATGTATAGCAACAAACACGAGGGTATCGATCCTCAAGTCCGTGCCCTTGTAAAAGTACAACGACCGCTCTGGTCGTATTTCACATTGACATTTTTCTCTCAAGCTAAGGGTCCTCCTCTAGCATGCGGGCTCGATGGGATGCTCGACACGCGCAGACGGAGGGCCGGCGTTTCCATTCTAAGAAGCAAATTGTAAGAAGGTTGCTTCAACAGCCAATGGCGCGTCGCAACAGACCTGTCTGAGCTTGGCAAGGTGTATTTTGAGTGTTTCGGCATAATTATCAAAGCCGAGGGTGCCCATTGCGTAGAGGATGTCTTCGCCGCCAATGGTTTTGCGCTTCTCGGAGAGACACCGCTCTGCGGCCTCGGACGTGATGAACGAGATGAACTCGGAGACACACTCCTGCACGCACTCTTTGGCGTCCTTGGCGATTTTGGCGGTGGGCGGGACGGCTGCTTTCATCAGACGAGAGACGTTTGCGATCTTTGGATGCACACTGTAAAGACTTAATTTTTTTGGATGAATGGGAAGGACAAACGGGCAAGAAACGGTCCTGCTCCCTGTACTCACCGACCTCCTGGTCGGTGATGGGAGCGGCGTCTGGGGGCGGGTCGACTGGGCGGCTCCCGCTGGCTTCACCGAGGATCTGGGGCGCGATTATTGGATGGGTGGTTATAGGATGTATGTCCTGCGGATTCATGCTAGGCTGGCCCGCCATACTTAATACTTAGGCAGTGGTGGCGGTGCTCCATATTTGGCATCACAACAACGCGCTGCCCAGTGCCGGGGCGTGCCGGCGACTGGCCGGCCAGAGCGACTCGAGCGAGCCTTGGAAGAGCCTTGTATGGTCTGGTCTGTTCTCGGACCGTCACGGGGCTTCTCGGGGCCTTTCGGGTCGAGTCGGACGAGGTTGCCGAGAGTATAAGTAAGTGCACTTACATAAACAAAAACTCGGGTGATTTTCTTCTGTCCCAACAACCATGTCCAAGCGTGTCCGTATCTACACCGCCGAAGACGTTGCTGCCCACAAAACAGCCTCAAGCTGCTGGCTGTCTCGCAACGGCAAGGTCTACAATGTCTCAAAGTTCTTGAACGACCATCCCGGCGGAGACGATATCATCTTGAAGTATGCTAGCAAGGACATTGCTGGTGTGATGGCGGGCAAGGATGGCGAGCAGCATCAGCACTCGGATGCGGCGTACGAAATGCTCGAGGAGTACCAGATTGGGAAGCTCGGGACGGAGGAAACAATTGTCAGCGATGGTCGGTCTATTTTGCGCTTGCTAGTCCGCAGCCACCTTCATTTTTCGCTCCAGATTTCGAAGCGCCAGATGACTTTCATCCAGAAGAGACAAAAGCGGATGAGGATTTCAAGAAAAGCGAGTTTTTGGACCTCACCAAGCCTTTACTCCGGCAAGTATGGGAGAGTAATTTTAGGTATGTCCATCTGGTCTCCGCGTAGTAATTCTCTCACTGCTTTGCCTAGCAAATCCTATTACCTCCAGCAAGTTCACCAACCCCGCCACCTCAACGAATCCGCCCGTCTTTTTGGGCCAGATATCCTCGAGGTAACGACTCGCACCGTCTGGTGGGTCGTCCCCCTGTTTTGGGGCCCCATCTTTTCCTACCTCTTTGCCGCTCCCTCGTCCAATTCTCCGTCCCCGCGCTGGTCCTCCCAGCATTCACCTCCGACCCTCTTGCCCCGCTCCGCCTCCTCCCCAAAGTCGCCTCCGCCTCCGCTCTCTCGCTCACCCTCGGCTGCTTCTTTACCGGCAACTTTATCTGGACGATCCTCGAGTACGGCCTGCACCGCTTCCTCTTCCACATTGACGAATGGCTGCCGGACCACCCTGTCGCGATTCTGCTGCATTTCATGCTGCACGGCGTGCACCACTACCTCCCCATGGACCGCCTTCGCCTCGTCATGCCCCCTGCGATGTTCATCATGCTGCAGGCACCCTTCACACGCCTCGCGCACATACTGTTCCCCGCTGCGGCTGCCAACGGCATCATTTCTGGGGCGTTTGCGTTCTGTGCATCTTCTTCTACTTTGTTTGGTTGATTGATTTCTAACGCTTCTTGAAAGATATCCTGTACGACACGATGCACTATGCGCTGCACCACACGAAGCTCCCGGCGTACCTGCGCGAGCAGAAGCGCTACCACCTCGCGCACCACTACAAGAACTTTGAGCTTGGGTTTGGCGTCACTAGTCAGTCTCCTTTCTCTTTTTTGTCTCTTCCTATGTTTCGAACAAGAGCTTACGAATGCACCCAACGCTAACAGGCAAATTTTGGGACGTCATCTTCAATACAGTCATCCCCCTGGCGCCTCTCAAGTAGTGGTCCAAAAATCGTAGACTGATTGATCCAGCACATACTTTCTACTTATACCGCTACATATATGCTAGAGTATGATATCTACGAGTATTGCGCGCCGGAGGTGCGCTCGCTTCTTTTAATGTACTAGCTTTTGGATGGAGCACTGCAGTCAATTGGTCGAACGTAGAGTACACAGGTGACTGACATAGCTACCGATAAACCGCCTCCCGGTCCGTGCGCGCATAAAACGCATGCATGGCTGCGTCGCTCATCCGAACATCCTGCGGCGATCCTGACAGTGATGGCACGGTGTCATTGTACGGGCGCGCCGGCAGCGCAGGGACCCCCCTCGCTAACCTCCGTATCTGCCTCAACCGCTGCATAATTCGCTCGTACCAATAACGCTGGGGCTGACCCGGCTGGCGGAGGTTCCACCAGCTCAAGTCCCGCGTGAGCTCATCGAACCGGTGGAGGACCTCTCCGATCGTCGGGCGCGAGGCTGGGTCCATGAGGGTCATATCGTCGACAAGAGGGCCGAGGAACTTCAGAGGTGGGTGAATGCGGCACTGTTCGGGGTCATGAGCAGGCACAAACCATACATAGCAGAGCAGAATGAGTTTGTTTTCAAAGGTGAACCGGACTCACCGACAGGGCATTCCGCTCCGAATAAGGCTGTGGCAGCAGAAATCTCCTCTTCAAGATATCGCCGACGAGGTAGACGTCAGTGGGGAACGGATTGCATGAGACGTAGTCGTGTTCCGGCGGCGGCTTGTCGACTCCCGGCACCGAGAGTACGACGTCTTCGAATGGGAGGCCTTGAGCGGGGTCGTATTGGCGGGATAGGCTGAAGTCGGTGAGGTAGTAGCGCGGCCAGCACTCTGTGCGGGTGATGCGGCGGGTGTGAAAGTCGTCCGGGAAGAGCTGCGTCGGGTCTTGAAGGATACTTGAAGAGCCACAAATTCTAAGACCAAGTTGTCAGAAAAGGAAAACCACCATAGAAGTGCACGTACATACCTGTGGGCTATGAAATTCTCGTGAAGGTACTGTAGCCCCTACATAAGTATCCGGTCGGCAAGGCAAGATATACAGAAATGAGACAGAACCTACTTCAAATATCTGCCGAAAGCAGTCAACGACTTCGCCCACTGTATCAAAAGCCGGATAGTCGAAGGGTACGAGTTGAGGCATCACAATTATCTGCTTGTCCAAATCATCCGGATCCTGCAGAACGTCAAAAACCGGGACGCAATGGTTCCTTGAGTTCCCTGCGTGTTGCGGGCTGGAGAATGACCGGCTAATTTCAACCTCAACCGGGTGCAACGCGGTCGAGATAACTTTGAGCACGACCCGGCGTCCATCGGAGACTCGCTGAGCGCAAATGATGTCCGACCACTGGGATGGAGAGCTTGAGAAGTGTACAAAAGGAAAGCTCCTACTCGCACCATACGAAATGATAACTTTTCTTCCGCAGGCAGGTTCTTGTGATACATCGGACCCTGGCCGTGCTTTGGTCTTCTGGACCAAGCTCGGTCATATCCTGGGTGGAGACGATAGCCCGAACGTAGGAGGAATCCACTTCGCTTGTGCCAATACTCTTCAGAGTCGGTTTTGCACGTCTCTTGCAGCGGCGACAGCAACATGAACACGCAAGCCAAGATACACGCGCAGCAGACCCATCACGGTTTCTCTAGAGGGGAGTCGTGGACGACATGCGGCGTCACCACGGTAATAGTGTGCTTTTTTTGGAGCGATGTCACGCGTACCTCCAGAAAATGTCTCACAACGGCCAAGCCAGCGACGACTGCAGCCTCGACCTCCTCAAGATGAGAAGCTGGCACATATGGAGCGTGAGGCAGAGGCCACTCGTCAGAGACTCGCCAATCAAGAACGCGAGATCGAACTGCTGCGGAAAGATTTGAAGGAGAGAAACGCGAAGCGGGCCAGGGTTCGAGTGGAAAATCACAGGGAGCGAGAGAAGGCGGATCAGAAGACCACCGGACGCGATCCCTACTACGATGGAGAGGCTAAACTGAAGCGAGAGGACAAGAAGCGGAGGGAGAATGCGCAGGATTTCAAAGGAATGAAGGAGGAAGAGGGGACGAAACGAGGAACAATGCTATATTCAAGCAGCAGCAACAGCATGCGGAGGCCCAGCCCAACCTGGATCAAGATGAAGACGATTACGAGGAGGACGAAGGGGGCGAGATTGACAAGGAAAACACGCGTGAAATCAAGGCAACAGCTGGGCACAGACAGGCATTTGTTGCAGAGAGGAAAGGACAGCCGGTTCCAAACAGAGAAGGTGCGTCACAAATCTAAAAGCCTGCAATCTTTCTTGTGCTCACTCACATCAGCTTGCGAACGATGCAGACACCGACATCAACCTTGCCACAAGCAGGAAGGTCGCTTAAAGATTGTGTGCTACGAGTGCGCAGAGGACAAAGTTTATTGCTCATGGAGACCTAGCCTACTCCGTGAAGCTCCCCGGAAACATACTACCAAAGAGGTGGACGACCTGAAACGTGCGCGGCGGTCGGGAGAGGCGCAGAAGCAGCCGAACCTTGATGAAGATGGCTACGATAGCGAGGAGGATGAGACTGGCGAGGAAAGCACGTGGGAGATCAAGGCAACAGTGAATCGCAGAAAGGTGTTTGTTGCAGGGAGGAATCTGAGGAAAGGACAGCCGGTCTCAAAGAGAGAAGGTGCGCAAGAGGCCTGCAACCTTTCTTGTGCTAAATCACATCAGCTTGCGAACGATGCAGCGCCCGACGTCAACCTTGTCACCAGCAGAACGGGCGATGGAGGATTGCGTGCTACGAGTGCGCGGCGAAGAAATTGCGATGCTCATGGAATCCGGCCCTATACCGTAAACCCCCAAGGAGACGCACTGAGAGAAATGCTGAAGAGATCGACAACGTCGAAAGTAAGAGCGACTCGACCAAAATTTTTGACCTTGACTAAACACGTTGCGGTCGAAGCAGGGCCTCGCGAGCGAAGGCACGGAGTGCCTCCTGCGGACCACTCACCTCGCTCCCAGACCGTGATGGACGAGATCCGACTACTCAATGAGCGAGTCGCTCGGCTGGAGACTTCCCTCAAGGATGCCAAGGTGGGGGGAGCGACAAGCGGATCCGGCAATCGGAATCGCCTGTTGCTCTCCCAACCTTGAAAGTACAGAGAAGTACTTCGAGCGTGGCTGGGCATAGGGAGCAAGTTGCAGCGCGAAAACGGCAGCACCCAGAATTTTGGGTGGAGTTGCGGCAGCTCAAGAAGGCTAGAAGTTGAACAAGCGGAGGCAGAGGGAGTGCGGCCGGCAGTCTTGGACAACGTCTCGGCCCAATCGCCCTCATCCTTGGACATGGGTGTCGAAGACAATGATTCATTGGATTTCGAGTTCAAGCATTGACAGAGTAGTAAGAGGCACGGTCTCATTCGAAAAGACGGGGAAGGAAGTTTGGACAACCACTCGCTGCTCGGACCGCATGTTACGATGTACATATTTCCGATAGCAGGATTTCCGGTTGAAGCAGAATGGGCGAATTGGAAGGGCGGAGGGGAAGGGCTGCCTGCGTGGTCCCGACTTTTCCTTTTCTGTGGTCAACGTCTGAAGCAAGATTTGTTTTGTGCCCTACCTCGGATACATTTTGTAACGGTTTCATCGATGATCGATCTACCCAGGTTTACACGTTCTTGCCCCCGACTACTACAAAAAGTATGGTCGAGATGTTGATCAACGCGCAAACGACGTCCGTGGATAGTGGATTAGTTAGGAAAATAGCCATGATCGGAAGAAGTGTGCGCAAGCTGGGTTTGTGACGATCGTCTTGAGAGGGACGAGGGAAGCAGCTGATGCAGACGGCCGCGGTGCTCGGAGCGATAATGTCTGCTATTGTGCTAAGCGATTTCCGAAGTATGGAGACGAGATTCATTGAGAGCACTTCAGGCAGACATATCTTTGAGAGAGATGTTGGCCGGGTCAGTGGCCGAAAAAAAACGTCGGTGACAGCGCAGTCGAATGGGCTGGCACGGATAGCGAGGTGCTGAATGGAGATGATAGTGAACGAACGATCGACACAGACATATTGAAGGTCGACGCTATTGTTGGTGACGGCGGAGAGGCGGACACGGATGGTGCCGGGGTCGATGGAGATTTGTGGGGCCGCTGTCCCGAGTGTAGGTAGGCTTGAGCCAGATCTAGAATGACATATTGACGGATTGGAAGTCGACGCTAAGAAGCTGGGCGCGATAGGGATAAGATCGGCAGATAGTCAGGGGTCCATTGTGCGTGAGATGTTGGCGATTTCGAGGCCAATAATGTTGACAGCTGAGTCGGAGGTTCTTAGGGGGCGAATGCGGCTTTGGAAGTAAGAAGTGGTTTCATTGGTCTTGGTGTGGAGATGGAAGTAGATGCGACGGTGGCGGCCTCAACGTACAGGCTACGATTGGTGGGAGCGAAGGCGAAAGGCACGAAGATAGGATTGAGTTCCATAGAGGTCTGACAGAATGGTTTCGAGAGCGAAGACATGGTGTTGGTCTAGCCAGAAGTATGGAACGAACGGATCGGCTGTTGGGCAAGTTTTTTAGAGAAGAAATGTTGACGGAATAGACTTGGTGGGTTGTATAGTATCGGTTTTGATCAAGACGTTGTATGGGGCTCCTGGGCGCTGAGAATAGACTGTAATCCGCGAACGCTCCCTCGCTTTAGTGTCGTCAGACGATCTGGAGGTCCGCGCTGGTTGTGATTTTGCAGCATAGTCCCGAGCCTAGGCTTAAAGAACCCATTGAAGACCGGCTGCTATTCAGAGGCTGCAGTATTTGCTAGCTCTTGACTGCGTGGCACATTTCCTACGCAATTTCTCAACACTTGCCGTCACAGAGGCGGACGAACCGCACCTTGAGCAGATTCTCCTCACTGTTCTCCCATGCACGGCTGTAGACGATGCTGGAGATTGAGGAGCGGTGATCGTACCGCGTGGGCTCTTGCGACGCTTCAAGACAGTCTGAGGCGAACAGGTAGTCACTTGTATGGGCTGAAGACGGGAGGAAGAGGCGTACTCTGAGGTCAGAAAAACGTCTCCATCTCCCCAAGGGCCAAGCGGAGATCGAGGAAGGGTCGGCCACCTGCCGGAAACTCCGCGGAAACATTTTTTTCAAAGAGTCGTCAAGCCCATGAGAGCAGAGATCATCGGAGAACAATGCCGGTGATAATTCTCATCTTTCACAAAAGCGACCCAGCCCTTGTCGGTTCGACGGCTTCGCCCCACGGGGAACCTGCAAACCTACTATTCATCAGAACGACTCAACGCGCGCGCACGTCGCGCAGAGCGGACTCGTATGCATCGCCCATCAAATAAAACAAGGGACTCAGGGGGCGCGCACTCGGGCGTCCCACTGGCAGCAGGATGAGATGGCACCAGCAGGACACGCGCACGGCAGTTTGTCGTAACTCTTTGATCGCCAACCCAAAGTCCGCGATGCGGATGTTGCCGCCGTCGATGTCGCAAATAATCGGTAGTGGATGCCGCGCCCCATGGCAGTATCGTACCGCGTTGAGAATCTACGTTGTTGTGGAAGACGCCAGAGTTACATAATCACGCCCTAAAGATCTCCAGTGAAGCGTTGATCAATGATTAGTAATGGGCCCCCGGTTTGAATCAACTTCCTTCAAACTTCCTTCCTTCCTGAAAAACAAAGCGGCTTGGAGTCTCTTGGACTCGGAGTCCAATCCAAGCTATAAATCATGACTACATGTAACTAGCTTCGAGGCTGCCATCATACCTCTGTCATGATACTGATTCTGTACATGGCACCCAACTTCTTCTCCCGCTACATCGCCCCTGGGAGCAGTTTGTATTTAAGATAAGGTGCGTTCATACCCATGCAAAGCAACCCCCATGTCTTCAGCCGTCAGCTCACCTTTGAACACTCAGAATAATGAAGGGAACTCTGGAGTTCCTCATTCGTACTCCAAAGGATACAACGGGGTGTTTGGTAACAGCGGTAGAAGTGTTTGCCTGCTGAGCTGCAGTATTGTACCTGATATCATTCGGCCCAGGCTGAGATTCTATTATATGGTCAGACTGAATTCAGCGACTTGAACCTGTTGCATGTGTTTGATCTATCTTTTAGGCGTCTATCTTGTCCTGTTTGGATTCTACACCAACATCCTTTACAAGCAAGGGCTTCAGAAAAACCGCTTCTACATTCTGCAACGATCACTCTCTTCCTGCTTTCTACAGTGCATTTGGGTCTCCTTTTTGAAAATTACTGTGCTTGATATCAATACACACTACTGCCTCATTCCCTGCTCCAGAGAACACTTTCCGAAGTTCTGAAGAAACCTTGACGCGAGCGGCATTCACAATCTACATTACCAGCAAGTATGTGACCCTGGAAATATTTACTAGTGCATTTGACCAAGTACTGCATGCCAGCATCATAGCGGACAGCATTTTGGTGAGCATTCCTTCTGAAAATCTTAGGCATAGATTGATTCCATCAGAGTTCATTTCATAGATATATCGTGCTACGCCATTTGGGGTTCAGGCGCAGAATCATTTGTCTTCCGACACTTTGTACAGTGGCTGTTGGAGGTAGCTCTGGATCCCAGGTTTCCTGAAACCAACTAGATCTCTGATGTTTTTTTTCCATCTTTCATCTTCAGCATTGGTTATCTGCATGGCCTCTGGCCCTATGCCTATTTTTCCACTCAGAATATGGAGTCCATTGCAACTTCACGGCTTTCCAGTGTTCTCCATTCCTCTTCATATCACATAGTGACTGCAATCTTGCTGATGATCCTGAGCAGTATGTTTAAACTTCACTTCCTCATTGATGGTCGATTCTGAGAAGTGCACATGTTCTCAGTCTCCCGAATTTTTGGCTGGCCCGTACAGCACGCCAAATTTATGGGAAAAAGACAACTGGATTGTACTACACTGTCTGTGCCATGCTGTGAGTGACAGAAATTCTGGCCAGCGATGCAGAAAGTTGACATTGGCGCTATGGCATTTGCTAGTTTGGAGTCTGGCACTCTATACGGTGTCGGCGCACTTTTCTCAGCCTTCTCCTCAATATATCTCCATGATGTTCAGGTCCTGCTGGGTGCAGCAATTACTGCCCAACTAGTGGTATGTTGTGATTCAAAACCATTGTCCATGGTCAATCCATCATGATGTTTATCTTCCAGGGGATTGCGCCGACCATCATCGCTGTTCGAGTTGGATTGAACAAGAGTGTTGAGAGCGTCGACAGCTTCGTAAACATGCCCCAGTCATGTCCCCGCCCAAGACTCGAGCTCTCATAGAGTTCCGAAGTCGCACCGCCGACGCAATAGACCAGCCGGTCTTATATCTTCGCCCAGAAAGCGATGATGTTACTGGAAAGGTTGAGTCGGTGTAATTTTAATTGGCTCTGAGAAGTTCTTCCTCACTCAGATTATCGACCACAACTGTTAGTTTCAAATTTTCCCTCCTACTTGCCTGTATTTATGAGTCGTAGGATACCTCGAAGGTGTTGTGTAAACACATTTAGGGGTCAAACTCGCGGCATCATTTCAATTCCAAAAATCGACAGGCCACCGCGCGCGCACCACCAGAATCGACAGAGCATTTTCGCGTGCGTGCGTAAAGTAAGGTATCTACTTGACTACTCGACTATAGCTATAGTAAGCTTCCAAATTTCTACGATATCGGTACCCATCTATCTATCTATCTATGCGTGCGTGCGTGCGTAGTATACGTATACGAATCCAAGTCTAAGCGATAACGAGCGAACTATGCAAGAGAGAGTAATTCAGATTTCAGGGGACCGCCCCACGGCCATGGCCAATCAAAGGCAAAACGAAAGCCCACTCAATGATAGCGTGGAAGCTCACTTACCCTCCATCATCTCCAGCCCCGAATCCTCCACATCGCCCGGCGACGTCGGCGCGCGGAACACGGGCCGTGCAGCCGCGATCCCGCGCGCGTCCTTGTAGAACACGACCCCGCCCTCGTCTTCTACGAACTGCGGCATCCTCTTGAGAAAAGGCCGGACGGGCGGCAAAAGCAAAACCCAAAACGCACCTTACACGCCCTTATAACCCTCCACACCTCCGCCCACCCCGCGGGGCGGCCGACGAGGTGGATCCCCGCGTCCGCGAGGCGCGCGCGCAGCGCGTACGTCGCCTCCCACGCGTGGTAGTGCGGGATCTTGCTCGACAGGTGGTGCGCGACGTGCGTTTCGCAGATGCCGTGCCTGTGTTGTGTTTCCAGTATCGCATCAAAGCGAGGGAGGAAGGGAAGCGAGGAAGAGACGCACGTAGCATGCGCGCCCAACGCGCCATCCACGCCCCAGATCGCCCAACAGGCTCCGATCCAGCGTACACATCGCGCCCCGCGCAAACGTGTGCATCTCCGCGCGATAATGTGGGAGCAGCGGCGGGTCCGAGTGCTGCAGGAACGTAATCAGCACGAGCCAGTGGTTCACCCAGAGGTACGGGACGAGGTAGGTGCGCAGCACGACGGGGAAGGTGAAGCGGTAGGACGCGAGGAGGATGAGCGCGAGCCAGAGGAGGATGCCGAGGTCGGAGAGGAGGATCTGGGAGCGGTGGTGCGGGGCGAAGACGATGGAGGCGGGGTTGAAGTCTACGTTGGCGTCGTTGGGGTGAGCGAGCACGAAGGGGGTAGAGAAAGAGAGATGAAAGCGGCTCACGGTTGGTGCCTTTCGGATACCTCACTTGCCCGCCGGTGTTCCAGACCAAGTACATCGGGAGCCCGAGGACCTACAATACACCCAACACGCACATCTCAGCTCAATCCAAGAACATACTGGCGCGGGACGGGAACGCGATGGGACGACGCACGAGGTAAATCACACACTTGCCGAACGCCGCGATCGGCGTGTCGCCCAGCGCCTCCCACATCTCGTGCTGCACCGCCTGCGACACGTTCGCTTTCGCGCCAAGGAGGTCGTCGCGCGCGGGGTCGAGCGGGGGCAGCCCCATCTGCGAGCGCGTCCACGGGATGAAGACCTGGTCTTGCGTCATGTGTCCCGTCGCTGCATAGGCGCATGATTTACCACTGCGTTGGAAGGAAGGGAAAGAAACTGACATGCGTGGTGCTTGGCGTGGCTGATGCGCCAGGAGTGGTACGGGACGCCGAGGCTGGGGTGTAGCTATGGTTGGTAACAGCAGGGGGAGAGATGGACGGAAAACCAACCCGGAATGGAGGACCCAGCCGACGACGTTGTTGACCGTCTTGTGTTTGCTGAACGCCTGTGCGCAAAAAGAAAGGAAATCAGCAAAGACGCGAGAGAACGCGTTTAGGGGCATGGCATACACCGTGTCCTGCCAGTGAGCGAAATGTGAGCAGCCAACACAGCGATATGTGATGCATCTGGCTGACCTGCTTCGTGCGCGAGGATCCAGAGTCCGAAGGCGAACAAGCCGGCGAGGAAGCCATAGAGCGACCAGATCGAAAAGCTCGCCAAGGCGCGAGGAGTCGGAGGGAGAGACGCCGTGAAATGATCCGCGAGGGACGCGAGTTTCCAGAGCGAAGCAATAACGAACAGGTCCCATGCGCTGTTCGCCAATGAGCTCGAGTAACACGAAAAAGATGCACGCGTACAGGTAGCTTAAAGACCGCAGGGTGGACCGCTCGTAGCAGTGCGGGCTAATGGGATCATGAGCACAAAGAAAAAAACAGGTGGGCGGGAGGAGACGCACGGAATGGCGGACAAAAGGTCCTTCATGGAGAGGTCGGGGATTACGACGGGGACCTGCTCCTGTTGCATGGCGGGGGGAAGAAAGAGAGAAAGAAAAGTGATCGTCACACGACAAGTTGAAATTTTTCTTCGCGTCTTTTCAGGGGCGAGTCGCGTCGAAGCAAGTTTCCAATGTCCATGAGAGAGAAATCGAAGGTTATTATATACCATTTGAAACTATTTCCGTCACAAAATACGATATTTCAGTGGCATCTTGGCGCGAACATGGAATTGCCTTATAAGTTGAGGCGCGCCCCATTTTTGGCGCCGCATCAACATTCAATCCGATGGCATGGATGATGGATCGTCGGACTCGCTGTCCTCCTCCTGCTCTAATAATCTTTACATCCGCCTGCACGACTACCGGCTCACCCGCATCCCTGCCACGCGGACAACACCAGAAGATACACGAAAGACTGTGCTGCACTGAGACTGGTCACTGGAACAACCCCCGATCTCGGACCCGGACCAGCTGCCGCCGCCGAAGACGGAGCGCAGGCACATCGCAAAACCCCATACAGTACAAACGCACCTCACACGCCCGCATGACCCGATACGCCTCCTTCCGCCGCG